>CATIWQ010657227.1:0-15450 GCA_949673415.1 Euphorbia schlechtendalii
CTGTACTTAAAAAACATATGCTTAAAGAGAAAATGGTATGGAGCATAAAATGCAACCACTAAAAAAAGGGGAGAGTGGTATGGAGCATAAAATGCAACACTAAGAGTGTTTTTAGCATCCTAGGTAACCTAAAAATGCTTTGAGATCAAACTTTCTAAAGTGTGCTCCTTTTATCCTTTATACTTTATACTATACTTGAGAGAAGGAAATTTTCGAGTGAGCATATAACACTTATATGAAGATGCAATTCGGTTGACCCTCCATTAAGAGCAAAGGTATGTAACTGAACTATATAAATTGCACATTACTAATTTGTGGGAAATTTTGAACTTTTACCTGAATTTTATCCAATGTGGGAATGTGGTACTCACTACAATAGTCTTTCACCAAATGAGGTACGAACTTTAATTACTATTTTATACACTTCTATTGTGTTTACCTAGAGGACAAGGCAAAATTTAAGTGTGGGGGTATGATAAGTGTATAATTACACTTATTATCTTGACATTTTCAATCATAAAACGATATGGTTTTGTTTCATTTTATACTTCATATAAAATATTTCACATGGTATGTATTTGTTTTTTATGCAAATGCAGAAACAAGGTAAATCTTGGGAGTAAAATGATCAGAGATGGAATTCTATGGAAAAAGAGTGAAAAAGGTGCAAAAAGATGGGTGGAACACAAGGATTTGGTTTAGGATCGAAGCTGTCAAATATTGGCAAAGTTGCAAAGAAGAATTATGAAGAAAAGCATGGTTCACTATCATGACACCTATTCATGGTCGCTACTTGTTATTCTTCATAAGATGAAAATTACAAATAATTATTCACGATCACGATATGTGATTTACGGACACAACTTGTGATGGTTATTGGTTATCTCAATTTAACTACCAACCGCCAGATAATAATGATCAACCGCCATCAATCGACAACCGAAAAGACACCTTTTGGAAGTCAACCAATCATGAAAAGGTGCCTTTCCATTATGGATGAGGATGAGAATCTTTGCATCCAATCATATTGAAGTGATGCAACCCTTCGCCAATGGACATGACTCTTCGTTTGGATAGATGCAACCCTTCACACTCTATAAATAGGGTTCAAATCACACCAATTTAGTGCATGGTGAATGGAGACTAGATCGTATTGAATGATAGTATGTGTGTATAGATAGAGAGTGAAAATATCTAGATTTCACTATATTCAAAGTCTTACTGAAAAAAATGTATAAGTGATTCGATTCTTATTTCGATCACTATATTTCTACACAAATTCGAGCGTTTGTTGTATGAGTGTAATTTCAAAGCACTTATCAATAAAAGTTTTCATTCTTCAACATTCTTTTATTCGATATTCACAAAGAATAGCATCCTAGCGGAGGTTCTGTACAAGTCGAGACTGAATTCAAAGTAGATGCAGGAATTGCCATAATTGACAACTCCCATTAAAGAGTGGATACGGTTTGATCAACTTTAGCTTCCACTTGCATACCTTACAACTTTACTTTATTTTCTGCTTATACTTTCTATTTTAAAGTTTATGATATGTCTATGTTTCATAACGAGTATTTCATCTTGCGTCATTTATATTAATCAAGTTATATGCTTTTGAGTTAACTTTAAGAGTGATTTCGAGGTTAATAAGATTGTGTAATCACTATATCTGTGATTATATCGCTGTTTAGTGAGACAACATTTTTGGAGTGGTAGCTTGCGAAATATGGCTATGTGAGAGCGACCGTACTAAGCATAGTAATATTGTTAGCCAGGTTCTTATAAGTGTCATAATTCATTTACCCTAGATTTAGAAAAGTCATCTCATGTGTTTCTTTGCATTCAATTATTGAATATTAGGGCATCTAGAACCTTTTTTGTTGAAGTTATTTAGTGTTCGAAATATTCTTCATGATTTTACATGTTTTTCTCTACTCTACTTGTTCTTAGGAAACATCTATATATTTTACATCTTCTCTAATTTAAGCCTATCGGAACAAGTATAGTCAAAATCTTACGATCAATCAGCCATTTGGTTTTCATCCCTTTGTACGTGTTTGAAAATAGATTTCGTGAATCTTTTGAAGGCTTTCCAGACTGCTTCCACATAAGGACAAAGTGATTGCTCTCTAATTTCCTAATATCCAATGACTTTTCTGTTAACTAAAGTAGAGTCCCCACCTACTGAAACTTCTTTTTCCCGAATTTTCCTGACTGCTTCTAACCCAAATAGAAAAGCTTCATATTCTGCACCATTGTTTATTACTGGGAATTCCAAGCATTTTGAAAGTGGTATGACATCGTTTTACGGGGTTATTAGGACAACACCTAGGCCAGTTCCACTTCTATTCATCACACTATCAAAGAACATTTTACACTCTATTCAAACTTCATATATGAGTGCTAATTATTTATCTATGAATTCGAGGTCGTCGACGTAATCAGATTCCAATTGTCGATTGGCCAGAAATTCTACAATCGCCCATCCCTTGATTACTTTCTTGGTTATGTACTCGATGTCGAATTTCGATAACAGGAGTAACCACTGTGAGAGTTTCCCAGCTAAGGTTGGGGACTGATACAAGTATTTCATCGGATCGATTTTTGCAATGGCCTGAATCCTATAAGATTGAAAGTATTGGCATAGCTTCCTTGTTAGCCAAACCATCATTGTACAAATTTTCTCTACTAGAGTGTAGTGCGACTCGTATTCAAGCAGTTTCTTACTTAGATAATAGACCTCATGCTCACTCCTATCTTCATGTTCTTGGACAAGCATTTCCCCAACAGATGACTCCTTGATGGCCAAGTATAGGATCAGGGGTTTTCCAGGTACCAGTGGGTGGAAGACTGGTGGATTTATCAGGTATTACTTGATTTTGTCAAAAGCAATCTAACATTAGTCATTCCAAACCACTGGTTGGTCCTTTCATAGTAGCTTAAATATCAGTTCATAGATTATGGTGAGTCTGGTGATGAATTTGCTGACGTATTGTAGGGACCTCAAAAATGATCGGACTTCTTTCTCCATTTTTGGTGCAGGTATTTCCCTGATAGCTCGGCTTTTGTCAAGGTCCATTTCAATTCCTTTCTGGCTACCTATATAGCTTGGAAGTTTCCCAGAAGTTACCCCGTATATATACTTCTTTATGTTCAACATAGATTATACTTTTCGATCCCAATAAGAAACTTGTCTAAAATAGTTAGGTGCTCTTCCCTAGTGTGGGATTTAACGAGCATGTCATCCACATAGACTTCGACCTCTTTGTGAATCATATCATGAAGCAAGGTTATCACTGCTCGTTGATAAGTTACCTCGGCGTTTTTCAACCTGAATGGCATTACTTTGTAAAAGTAGACACCCCATTCTGTGATGAAAGCTATCTTGACCTTGTCTGTTATGGCCATTAGGATATGGTTTTAACCTAAAAATCCATCCATGAAGGAGTACATAGCTTCCTTAGTTGCGCTATCTTCCAAAACATCTATGTGGGGGAGGGAGAAATCATCCTTTGGGGAGGCTCTGTTCAAATCCCTAAAATCTATACAGACTTTAACCGTACCATCCTTCTTTACCAATAGGATGATGTTGGCTAACCATGTCGGGTATTCGACTACTTCTAAAAACATGGCCTCGATCTGCTTTGCCAATTCTACCTTAACCTTCTTTGCCCATTTCGGTCTGAAGCAGCGTAGCTTCTGCTTGACTGGTTTGATCAGAGGGTCCGTTGGAATATGATGTTTCACGATCTGTCTATCCACCCCAAGAATGTCATCATATGACCAAGCAAAGGCTACCATGTGACGTCTAGGTATATTTATTATCTCTCCTTTTTCGTCAAGAGTCAAATCATTGGAAATTGTCACCATTTTTTGTGATTCATTCGTACCCAAGTTAACTTCATTTAATGACATGTCATGTATGTTAAAGATATTATGTGTATGATCATATGAATGCATGGTGACATCTAGCAGAACATCAAACAAGTAAGCAAAATTGTTGTATTTCAATACATGGGCCTCATAGGCAAAACTATCTAAAACATCGGAAATGTTCAAAATTACATCATTATTTTCCTCCTTCACATGTGGATGGTCTTCACTTATGTTGATAGGTTTTTTGGGAACTACTTCTTCTTCCAAGGTAGTCTGAGAAAGCTTTTGTACCAGGAGTTTGACTGTATCAGACATGGCATGATCTTGAGTATTACCTTTATTTTTCATTAATTTGTTGATGGCCTTTGTAAACTCCACAACTGCATCCTCAAGTATCTTCTCCTTCTCGGGTTCGGACTGGTCATTCTTAGTTGGGGTCATCTCCAGGGCAAGAATTAGCTCTTCTATAGGTAGTAAGGGCTCTTCAGGCTACTCAATCAACTTGCCTGCTGCAAAGTTGAACACATCATTGAATATCTCAAGTCCTCTGACCTCTTCACCATTTTGAATCGAAGGCTCAAGTTCCCCTAGGTATGCCTTGCTCCCTTTGGCCTCACAGATGCTCACAATGTTGTAGAATAGGGGTCTCTTATGCTTATACATCTTCTAGTTTGGGGTGAAGCCCAAACCTAGTCCAGGTGTGACCAAAATAGGAACGATGGCTCTGATAATTCCTTGATGATGCTTACCCAAACCTCTCCCCAGGATAAAACCTTATTTCTTCATTAGAGCCTTCAAGCTTTCAGGGAAAAAATGGTACCCCTTTGGAGCTCTATACTCCTCCTTCTTTTTTCTTCGATGGTCACTGCCACCCTAAAGCCCTTGTATCTCTCTTTCTTCAAATGCAGCGGCCGCCATAACTGACTCCTCATCTGCCTTGATAGTTACTGGTTGCCCATTATGTATGAGCTTGATCTTCTAGTGTAGGGTAGATGGGACTGCCCCTAGTGCATGAATCCAAGGTCTGCCTAGCAGTAGAGAATATGTTACTGGAATATCTAGTACAGTGAACTTAACTTTGGTGGTCACCCCTCCTACGGTGACCTCTGCTTCAAAGACCCTGACCACTCCCCTCTTGGAATCATCATAAGCCTGAATTATGGTGTCGGATTTGGGCAGCATGTATTGTTGTAGTCCTAAATGGGGTAGGACTTTAAGTGGGTATAGGTTTAGGGTCGACCCATCATCCACCATCAATCAGGGGATTGCTTGATAAAAGATTTGCACTTTGATAAAAAGTGCCTTGTTGTGTATTCCAAGCTCTCCCGGTAACTCCGACTGATCAAAAGATATAGTCGATAGTTTTCGGGGAGTAATCCCTTCCCTGATTGCAATGCACATTTCCACTATTGATGTCATTGGTGTCACAGGCATCTCCATCGGTTTTTTCACTAGCCCCATCTTATGCTTCTGAGATATTTCAAGCAACTTTCAAATGTTGCATTTTGCTTGAGTCCCCTTGAGATGGTTTACCAAGGGATCAACATCCAGTTCATCTTCATCTACCTTTGGGGGAAGCGGTGGCTCAGGGTTGCTCCTTGGCAATCTCATCAAGAGTCAAATTGTTGAGCTTTATGGTTTCCTCCCTTCGAAAGACCCTTCCACTACAGGTAACTCTCAATACCCCTTCTTTGATCCCCCTCATCTTATTAGGAATCACCCATTGGTATTAATCATACCCATCATAGACCCGAGATCCTTTCAACTTATAAGTTTCTAGATTGATGGGTTTCTTCCCATAGACGATAGTCTCACCTTCAACTAAGGCTCCCTTGTCTGTTTTCCTCTTTCTCCTAAACTTGAGTACATAGGCATCCAATTCAATTGGTGCCTTCACTAGTGTTTTTCCAGAATCTACTTCCATCATGTCTCCTCGGGACTCAGCCTTCTCTTCTAAGAATACTTCTGCCAGTGGATCCTCCTCCATGCTTTCCCTTTTATCAGTTAATGAGTTTACTCCCAGGTTGGACCTTGATAGCATTTCAAAGATCGAATTGGTAGGCATTCCCGACCCTATTGTAAGAACATATCAAAGCCCTACTACTCGCTCTCTGTCGAGGTGATGGGCATGATATGATAGCTCATCAAAACACGGAATCACTAACCTTGATAGGTGGTGGTGGTACCTGTTTCACATCCCTTCTATCATTAACCAAACAGCAGCTTGCTCAGTTGGTCTCGTAGGCATCACCACATGAATGAGTATCCACTACTTTAGATAACTCATGAACGGTTCATCATACCTTTGCTTGCAAGTAAGCAGATCTAGCATGCCTTGTTTGGTAGGTTCTAAGAATGTAAATTTCCACTGGAATTCTGCAACGATACTTTTCCATGTGCTTTCTACCTGCTCTGTTTGCAGTTCATACCAATGGCTCGTCACTCCCGCTAACGAGCAGGGAAATAGTGTTACCAACGTGTTCAACGAAAGGCCTTGAACCCTGCATAAGGTGTAAAATTTGAAAATATGGGAAGACGGCTCTTCATTCCCTTCAAACATAGACATGCCAACCAAATTGAAGCTGGTTCTCAAAACCTCCTCTGATCTGTAACCTCATGATTGCTTGATTGCGACTTGAGAATCTCCATGACATTATCTGGGTCCATTCCTGACCTGATCACTATCACATACTGGTTGTCCCCACTTGGTGGTGCTTCTCCTAATAAAACCCTCCCTACACGAAGCGACGTAGGTTTCTTACCTGTAAAAACCAACATCCTAGCTAGGTTAACCTCGGACCTTTCAATCTCACCTCCAAACCCATGATGACCTGATTCTTCCTCCAACATCCTCAAAACATACCTTGGATCAATTCTTGTTCCTACTACCATTATAAATTCCCCCAGGCCTTTAAACATGCATTTCAACACCTTCTTCTCCTCCATCCCGGAGTTGATCATTCCCGCTTTTACCTCAAAATTTGGCAAAGAGTTTGTCATGGTACTAGGTTTAAGGGCTAGTTCTTGAATGATTTTGTCATCTACTAATTTCTGAATGGCCTTCAACAATTCCTTACAATTATTTATTCTGTGATTCATAGCCACATGGTAATGGCAGAAATTGTTTTTATCCTCGGGCCTGAGAGGGACGTGCTTTTTCAAGCTCTCCATCTGCTTGAGCTCCCTGAACTTGGTGAATAAGAACCCAAGATTGGCCGTGTATGGGGAAATACCATAGTGCACTTCCTTGGACAATCTAACAGCAGCTACTTTTTCTTCCTGTACCAGTTATACCACAGGGTGCTTCGACTTGACCTGCATAAGGTTAGACTCATTCTTCTTATACCAATGCCTGCTAGCTAGCTACTCCACTATCTCATCCATAGCGTCGTAGCATTCTATCTTCTTCGCCCAAATGAATACCTCATAGTAGTCATGAAAGGTTTCCGACCCAAGCCTTTTCATATGAGATGGAAGTGCGATATCCAGAAGCTTCACAATCATTTCTGACATACTCAACAGAGCTTGTAACCTGACCTGCATGGACATCCAGCATTCAAAGTAAGGTTTGAAACTCTCACCCCTGCTTCTGCTTCACTACCTCTAAGTTTTGCATTATAGTGACCATATGGGTGTTGAAACCATAATGATCGACCATGGCCTGAGATAGACGTCCCCAATCATAAGCTATGTCAAAAGGGAGATGATTGTACCATTCATTAACAAGACTTCTAAGAGTAACGATGAATAGCTTGGCCATCATGCGATCACTTATGTTCAAGGCCCTCATCCTATTCTGGTAATGTGCAAGATGAGCACGAGGGTCTGTGGTGCATGTGTACTTTTGGAACTAAGGCATCACAAAAGTTAGTGGTAGCGTATCCTCATCTCTAACTGCAGATTATGTCGGGAACATGCCCATCTACCCTTGTACAAGTTGACCACCATGGGTAGCCAAGAATTGCTGATATAGTTTCACCATCTCGGGTTGCTGGAGGATTTTATTTCCTACTCCTGAGTAACCGCCATACTGACTTCCCTGATTGTACTTCCCTTAGCCTTGAAACATCTGAGGGTGCGCTCCAACTCGGAACTGAAGGCTGAGTCACCCCTTGGACGAAGGGAATGTAGTTGGAGGAAGGCTTGATCCCTATTGGCCCTACTGCTCTTGGTGCAAAAAATATTTGACACAGCTATCCCGGGAAGAACTAACCACTAACTTGAGCTAAGAAGTGTTTCCAAAATCATAAGTAGCCCGACTGACTTGTGGCTGGCCTTGCCTCGTCCTAAACTTGTAATAGGTGGGAGTGATAGTGTTGTGGATTGGGAACATTGCAGCCGAAGAAGGCGGTCCCCTAGGTAAGATTATACTACAAAGATTTGGATTGGGCACCACATCATTAGCCCTCTCTTTGGGTTGCCCGGTCTTGGTGTGACGTTGATGAGTGATGCAAACTGGTCACTATTTGCAAAGGTGTTCATATCATTCACAATCTCGACGCTCATCGATGATTGGTTTGTTTGAAGATTTTATCCCGCTACAAGTTGTTCTCCCCTACGTTCTCTTCCTGTAAGTTAGCCATACTATCAGTCCGAACAAAAGCTAACGGAGTGTGCTATCCTAATTCCGAACCCGAGTCTTCGCTAGAGTCTATGTACGGAACCCCCTCCAAGGTGGTCGCAATTGGAGAAATGCAGAGTAAGTAGTGAGAAGATATGTTCCAAGCCCTTTGGTAGACAAGATTTTTCCTAGCTGAGGTCCATAGGATGATCATTAGGTTATGCATATTAGGTCATGATGCATGATTGATGCGTGAAGTGTTAATGTCATGGCTGCATACACAAAGGGTTAATGTGCCATGGTGTGAGATAAAAAGTATGTTGTCAATCCATTTGACACAAACATCGTTAGTCAGTGATAAAAAAATTTAAAAGTGAAAGACTGACCCCTAGGGGTGGGTTTGAGATCTGCACACTATCCGTGGGGCAGTGTGATAGGAATGATGTATTGTAAATGCGATGAGGTGACCTAGTTACCCGTGTGGTAATAGGTTGATAATTCGAGATTTGGTACTGTGATGAAATCTTAGGAAGTGAAAAAATTAATTTCGGGTATGCAGTGCATCGTAAAGTTCTACAAAAATGCTTGAAAACAACTACTAGATGTAGTTATTAAATAAATGTTTAGTCTTTTTACCCAATTAGGGTAGAGTCTCGAATGCCGATTTGAGCATCGTTATAAGAATGGTATCCGTTGATGCATGAATTATTACCCTTCGTGGGTAAACAATCGGGTGAGTGGACACCTCAAATAAGGGTACGGTAGGTTCTTTTTTAAGTAAGTTCTTCCCGTGTGGGCTTCGGTTTTGATATCCACTGAGATATCTCATAACGTGGGGAAAATGATTTGGGTAAGTATTAGTCTTGTTTAGGCTTTTTGGTGTGTATAATCACCCCGGGAGGGCTATGAATCAGACACCAAGTGGGCATCGCGTAAAGATCTAGGTAGGTTGCCTTATATGAGCTTAAGATTCAGAAATCATGTGTATGTCACGTTGAAAGAGGGTAAATGATGTTTCATTATTCTAATTGGTTTCATGTTGTCTTAGGGTGACACGATCTCAAGTGTCAACTAATCCTAAGTATGAGCAATGCCAAATAGGCATCATGATAATGGGAAGATGACATCTCCATTTTATATTGTTAATATAATGAGTGTTTTCATTCAAGTGTCTGCATTAAGATTTGTGGTTAGCATGACACATTTGTACGATGTATAATGAATCAAAAGTAATAAACACATAGCGCATAGAACACAAATACAACTTCCAACCATACAACTACTACGCATAGGGTTTTTGGTTAATTCATCTTAGTACCGCGAGGATACCAAGTAGCGCACCTACAAGAAAATATAATGCATGATCATTTGTTGGGTAAAACCCTAGGGAGAATGCCTACGGCTTATTTACATGAGGTTTGTAAATGGGTTGCTAATGTAGAAGGTTCTTGTTGCACTAAAATACACTCTATGCCTCTTCCTAAATGGGTTCTAACGAGGGTGGTACATGCGATATGGCAACAAGTGCTCCACTTGCTCAAGTACTATCTTGTCTTAGGGAGGTAGATGAGTACAAGAGAAAGCTTTGCGGTAATAAGGTACTTTAAACTTACGGGCTAATCCCTTCTATTGCAATGCGTTATTATAAATATTTTATAATTAAGAAAATACGAAATAATGTGATCAATAATTTTAGGCACTTATCCAAAATCTAAAACCTTTTAAAAAAGTTTAAGAAAATATCCCCAACAAGGTTGCCACTATGAACAGACGACATGGAGAGCGATGGGCTGAGAGTGCGCGAATGAGAGGCGCGGTCCACTGGGTTTGGTGACCTTGGAAGGCTTCAAAATGTACCGGGTTAGTGACCTTGGAAGGCTTCAAAGAGAAAGCGGGAAACAATTTTTTTAGATTGGTCAAACTCGAATTCGGTGTCTCTTGGTGTAGAGTCACCACTTAGATTATCTCTTCACAGGTTTTAAAGTCTTGTGAGGCTTAACGTCCGAGGGATGGCCCACTAAGATATAGAGATTCGGGTTCGGAATAAGTTGCTTACTTATTATTGGATCACGTTAATTACGCATATTCGTACTTATGTCTTTTTCGAGTTTATAATGTAGATTTGCACATATTTGGAAAGTGATAAATCTATACATAAAGCAATAAATAAATGCGGAAAAGTAAAGATTAAGATTACAAAACCTCAGGGGATGCAACCATCCGCCTAATCTATTAATTATATTTCCAAAAAAAATAATTAAAATTATGACACCCAATGGAAAATAAAATCCTAAGCATACATCTAATCATAATTTATCTACATCCACAAAGGTTAGCACATGGTATAACACAACATCTGCACATATGTTCGATTTGATTTTGGCAAGGCCTATGTGGCCTAATAAAAAAAATCAGCAATTGAAAATTCTTATTTAGAAATAAAAAGGTTCATTTTTATTAACACATTGGTTGCTCGTTTAAATTAGTGAAAATGCTCACATGGCAAAAATATGAGGACTGTTATCCGGGAATAATTTTTATTCCCTTCTTGGGGTTATTCTAATAGGAATCTTCATCAATTAAAAGAAACATAAAAGAAGAAATAGAAATATTACATTAATATTTACATAATAAAAGAAAGCATAATTATTCCTAGGTCAACATGTAGGATAAAATAAAACATAGAAAGCACGAAGTAAAGCAACTCTAGGAACTCAGAGGCTTACCCTTACGAAGCGAATCCACTACAATATACCCGCTTGATCCTTGGGAGCGTTCCTCGTCGTCTTCAGATTTTTGGTGTTTGGTAAAAAAAATTGAATAAAAATGTGTTTTTAATTGTAAAGAAAATATTATTGTAAAATGTCAAAGTGCTTTCGTATTTTTCTGCTAAAAATTGCCAGTCCATAACATTGAAAATAAAATAAAATTAGAGATGAGGAGAACTCATATTTAAAGATCTCTAGATAATCAAAAATTGTGTGATTCAAGGATTAAATCTCGAAAAGCCAACATCATCGAACGCACGAGCTTATACAAATTCACGTGCTCACACCTGCACTTGCAACCCACAAGCTAGGCTTGCAGGACAACCCTCATGCCTATGTTTGCGGGGGCAAAGCAAGCCCATTATGGCTTGCCTTGCCTTGATGCACACAACTCACATAAGCGGGCTTTGTGAAGCAGGTCAACCCCGGAGCTTAGGGCTCCAGGCATCTGACCCACTTGTGGGATGGGATTTTTCCCATCCCACATTGCTAATTAGGGAAGTTTTCAGCTCCCCTTCCTCCTATAAAGAGCATCCTCCTACTCTTTTAATTCTCACTTCAGCTTAGCCCTCCTTCTTAGTTTTGAAATCTCTTCTTCACAAGCTTTTTGCAAGATCCTCCATGTTTTTCTCCTTTCTTTTAAAGGCTCATTCAATTTGAAGAGAGCCTTCTTAGTATTATTTTCGGGTTGGTCTTTGAGTGGTCTAGCAGTTATTGTCTATCAAAGGGTTCTTCCTCAACTGGAGGTTTTGGTTGGTGAAGATCTGTGTGGATCAATCATAGAGGCTATCCTAGATTGGAGGCTAGTGTTAATGGAGTGTTGTCGAATTACTCTAAGGGAGCACCGCACCAAGGGAAGGCACGCATCAACTGGTAATTCTTTTAACTTAGATGCTAGGTTTCTTTTAATTAAGTTTTATAAACCTATGAGCATCTTTGGAACGTTTCAACTTAGTTTATATCAATCAAGTCATACTTAGGAGATTGATCCTTTAGGGTTAATTTTAAGTTTTGAAATTCCACCTTGCAAGTTTACATATTCAATTAGTTCCTTGATTAACCAGTAGTGGTATCTGAGCCTACCTTTTGATATTCATGATTGATGTTATATGTTGAAATGATATTTTCTATGAATTGATTAAAGTATGTTATGCATGACTTCGGTTTTAATTCCTTTTATAGAAAATGATGTGATAACTAGATTAAGGTTTTGCTCAAAATTAGTCTATGTGATTATCATATAAATTAACAATGTTTCACCACACATGTAAATGCTTTAAATTGAGGGCCATACAGTACTTCACTCGATTAAAAGAATAAAATCCTTAAATCATAATTATCTGTGGTACAATGAATCGAAGTGCCCATGGTCATTTTGGCAAGGTTTGGACTTGGCTACTCATTCACTTGAAGGGGGACTCTCCTACCTAGAAATCTCCATCTGTATTAGGTTCAAGTGTACCCAAGAGACTCTTATTACTTGGTTGATTTCTAGTATGGGAATTGGATTTTGTATATGGTTTTGCAATCGTGGTTTAAGTTGTTAACTTAAAACTTATACACATAGTTGCAAGAACTTAAACATGGACCTTGTTTATTTTGCATACTATGTGGAGTCTCAGCATAATGGAATGATTATGATGTACCAATCTTGAACATGTTCCCTTAGCTTAATAATTCTAAATAGCCCGGAATTATTCTTAATATAATCATATCCATCGTGTAAGATCAAGACTAGGGAGTGACCAGGACGGGTTCCAACCATTGTTGTGTTGTTATGGCTTGACCTACTATAGCGAGGGTCATGATGAATGGCTGTGGATGCTACTTACTAAGGAAAATTGGTTGGACCAAATTTCCCGAATTTAAATAGAAGGGGCTATTTGAATGTCAATAAAAATAGTAGGAATTATGTATTCAATTAAAGACCTTATATTAAATGCATGTACATATACTAATGTCTGAACAATTTCTATTTTATATCTAGGTTGAACAATGAATCCAACTATAAGTAGGGGATTTTGTACTAGCTCGCGCGTTCAATAATGACAGCTTTTCGGGATTTTTATCTTTGAATCACACAATTTTCTGTTATCCAGAGAACTTCGAATGAGAGCATTCCTCGACACCAACTTGTGATAAGGACTCAAATTATTTTGAAAAATTAGATTTTAATAAATTGAATAAATAAATATAAATATTAAAAAATAAAAATCAGGCCGAACTTAGCGAGCTGGGCTTTCCGAACTGGTGAGCCCAACAAGAGAGGGCTCACTAAATCCCAACTAGCCCCCTTGCCGGAAATCCCAACGAGGGCTAGGATTTCAAGCTAGCCTCATTGGAAATCCCAACGAGAGCAAGCCTCGTCGCTGGAGTTCCCAGCGAGATCCTAGCTGGAAATTCCAACGAGCCTAGTTTTCCCCTATAAATATGGGGTCCTTTTTTGGATTGAAGGGGGTCCAAAAATTTCAGAAAAAGTCTGATTTTCTCAAGAAAAACAACAAGAAAACTCATAAATATTTCTATCAAAATTCTTTGAATAATTCGAATCTAAAACACATTTGGATTTCGAAACCTTATTATTTTCAAACCAACTTTCTTCCATCTCTTTTTCCTTCAAAAATCCTTAGATATTCTCGGGTCTAAAACAAATTTAGAACTCAAGTCTAATTATATTTTGGATAAATAAACATTTATTTTCCATACAAACACAACTAAAAATGAATGAGGAACGCTCCCGGGGATCATACGGATACGCCGAAGTTGATTCACACTGAAAGGGTAAGCCTCTGAGTTCCTAGAGCTGCTTATTTTATGCTCCCTGTATTTTTCTTAATTTCATTTTACATGTGTACCTAGGGATTCTTTTATTTTATTATTATGTGAATATTCTTGTAATATTACTTCTTTATCTTTTATTTCTTTTTACTTAATGGAGAAATCTATTAGAATACCCCCACGAAGGGAATAAAATATCTATTCATGGATAATAGTCTCACATTTTGCCATGCTGTCACTTTCACTAATAAAAGCAACCAACATATTTGTGAATAAAATAAATCATTTTATTTCTAAATAAGAATTTTTAATCATCGTTGTTTTTAATTAGGCCACATGGGCCTTGCCAAAATCAAATCGAGCATACATGTATATATTTATGTTGTGTTATATACCCTGTGCTAACCCTTGTGGATGCAGGTTAGATGTATGCCTAGGTTTTATTTTCCTTCAGGTATTGCATTTTAATTATTTTGGGAAATGTAATTAATAGATTAGGCGGGCGATTGCATCCCCCGAGGTTATGTAATATTTAATCTTTAATTTTCCGCATTTATTTACTGCTTTATGTATGGATTTACTGCTTACCGCATACATGTTAAATCATACATTATAATATTAAAATGACATAATTGCGGATATGCACAATTAAGAAATACAGTTTTCTATAGATGTAATATAATGTGATCCAATAAGAAATAAGCAACTTATCCTGAACCCGAATCTCTGTGTCTTAGTAGGCCGTCCCCCGGACGTTAAGCTTCATAGGACTTTAATTCCTGGAAAGAGCTAATCCAGGTGGTGACTCTACACTAAGAGACAGTGGATTCGGGTTTGACCGATTTGAAATTTTTTTCGCTTTCTCTTAATCAACCTTTCCAGGTCCCTGACCCGGTACATTTCATTTTCACTTAAAACACCCCAGTGGATCGCTCCTCTCATTCCGCGAGCTCTCGACCCATCGCTTCCTTGTCGTTCGCTCACAGTGCTTACTCCGCTAGGGATATTTTCTTAAACTTTTTTAAATGATTTTAGATTTTGGATAAGTGCTAAAAACTGTTGATCACATTATTCCGTATTTTCTTACTTATGACATATTCATAATTCCACATTGCAATAGAGGGGATTAGCCTGTAAGTCTAACGTACCCTATTACTGCAAAGTTTTCTCTTGTACTAATCTACCTCCTTGAGAAAAGATTATACTTGAGCATGTGGAGCACTTGTTGTCATATCGCATGTACCTCCCTCTTTAGAACCCATTTGGGGAGAGGATTGGAGTGTATTTTAGTGCAACAAGAACCTTCTACAACAACAACCCATTCACAAACCTCGTGTAAATAAGCCGTAGGCATATTCCCTAGGGTGTTACCCAGGAAATTACCATGCATTATATTTTTCTTGCAGGTGCGCTCCTTAGTATGTTCGTGGTACTAAGATGAACCAAACTTCGAATAGAGACTAGCCA
>CATIWQ010657304.1:0-24861 GCA_949673415.1 Euphorbia schlechtendalii
ACACATAGACATATCATAAACTTCGAAATAGAAAGTATAAGTAGAAAGTAAAGCAAAGTTGTAAGGTATGCAAGTGAAAGCTAAAGTTGATCAAACCGTATCCACTCTTTAATGGGAGTCGTCAATTCCCGCAATTCCTGCTTCTGATTTGAATTTGGTCTCGGCCCGTACAGAACCTCCGCTAGGATGCTATTCTTTGCGAATATCGAACAAACAAATATTGAAGAATGAAAACTTTTGTTGATAAGTGATTTGCAAGTACTTATACAACAATCGCTCGAGAATATAGAGAAATCTAGTGATCGAAACAAGGATTTGAATCACTTAAACATTTTCTTGCTAACACTTAAGAACGCATCGAACTCTTTATCTATACACACTATATCTCACTCTAATTGCACTCTAATATTCTCTTCTTTGGTGGTGCACGAAATTGAAGAGGATTGGAACCCTATTTATAGAGTTTGAAGGGTTGCGTCTATCCAAATGAAGGGTTGTGTCCATTGGTGAAAGATTGCATCTCTTCATTATGATTGGATGAGAAGCTTTGATATAATCCATAATGGATAAGCACCTTTTCATGATTGGTTGACTCCTGATAGGTGTCTATTCGTTGGTAGTTGATGGTGGTTGATCATGTTTATCTAGCGGTTGTTAGTTAAAAAGATAATACCAGAAAACTGTCCATGTCGCGACCGCGATACACAAGTCGTGACCGTGAATGATTGTTGCAAACGTGAATTGAGTTTTACTCAGACTTTTTCTTGTAACTTCACCGATCTTTGACAGCTTCAATCCTAAGCCAAATCTTTAAGTTCCACGCATCTTTTTGCACATTTTTCACTCTTTTTTCATAGAATTCCACTTTAGCTTATTTTACTCGTAAGATTTACCTAGTATCTGCATTTGCATAAAAAACAACTACATACCACGTGAAATCTTTTATATGAAGTATAAAATTGACTAAAACTACAGTGTTTAATGTACAAAATTAATATGATAATAAGTGTAATTATACACTTATCAGTTACCAGGAGAATTCTGAAGAAAAATGCAATTCACGGTCACGACTTGTTCTTTTTCAAAACAGAAATCTGCCAATCAAAGACTCACGATCACGACTTGTATATCGCGGTCGTGACTTAGACAGTTTTCTGGTTTAATCTTCTTAACTACCAACCACTAGATAAGGATGATCAACCGCCATCAACTACCAATGAATAGACACCTATCAGAAATCAACCAATCCTGAAAAGGTGTCTATCCATTGTGGATTAGATTGAAGCTTCTCAACTAATCACAATGAAGTGATACAATCATTCACCAATGGACACAACTTCGTATGGATAGACGCAGCCCTTTGAACTCTATAAATAGGCTCCAAACCTTACAATTTCATGCAATCAAGCAAAGGGAAAACATTAGAGTGCATGGGAGAGATATAGTGTGTGTTAAGATAGAGAATTCGCTACATTCATAAGTATTAGTGAGAAAATGTTTAAGTGATTCGAATCCTTATTTCGATCACTAGATTTCTCTATATTCTGGAGAGATTGTTGTATAAGTGTACTTGCAAATCATTTTTTAATAAAAGTTTTCATTCTTCAATAGTTATTTGTTCGATATTCGCAAAGAATGGCATCCTAGTGGAGGTTCTGTACGGGCTGAGATCGAATTCAAAGCTGACGTATGAATTGCGAGAATTGACGAACCCCATTAAAGAGTGGATACGGGTTGACCAACTTTAGCTTTCACTTGCATACCTTACAACTTTGCTTTGCGTTCTACTTATACTTTCTATTTCAAAGTTTATGATATGTCTATGTGTCATAATGCATATTTTGTGTTAAGTCTTTTATATTAATCACGTTATATGCATTGGAGTTAATTTTAATAGTAGTTTCGAGGTTAACAATATCGTGCATGTATAATCACTGGATCTGTGATATAACGTTGTTTAGTGAGCCAACATTTTTGGAATGGTAACTTGCTAAATGTGGCTAAGTGAGAGCGACACCTAACTAAGCATAGTATTGACATTGTCTAAGTTTGTATAATTGTCTTAATTCGTTTGCACTAGGTATAGAAAAGTTATTTCATGTGTTGCTCTGCAGCAAATAATTGAACATCTAGATATTTTGAACCGAGTCTATTGGATTAGTTTGGTAAATCGTAACATCGGTGCTGAACTTGCATGTTTTCTATGCTATCCTTATTTCGTAGGAAAATTTTATATATTTAGATTCTCTAATCTTTCATATCTATATTTACTTATTCTTCATTCCAACCCTCCTATCCAAAATATCAAATCTATTTTATTTTCTTTATTCTATCTTCCTTATTGATCTTTTAGACTTTGTTCCTTCCCTATGGGTTCGATATCTTTTAAAATTACATCGCAACCATATACTTACAACTATCATCATTTTTCTATCTTGATAAGCGGTATTGACAACACCTATACTTTACGTGAATAAGTTTTTGGCACCATTAATATATAGCCAAACTCTTTACGAAAAAGTTATTCAACCTATCAGTATAAAAGTGGGGAACATGAAGACATCATTCCTTAACGGAAATTTGGATAGGGATGTGTATATGGTACAACTTGAGGGTTTCACATTCTAGGATGGCTATAAGGTATGCAAGTTGCAGAAGTCCATTTATGGACTTAAGCAAGCATCGAGGAGTTGGAATATTAGGTTCTGCGAGATAATCTGAGAAATTAGTTTTGTATCGAACGCTAATGAGCCCTATGTATATAAGAATGCTAATGGGAGTGTGATTGTTTTCCTTGTATTATATGTCAATGACATATTATTAATAGGAAACGATATTCGTTTTGTACAAATAGTTAAGTCATGGTTTTCAAAGAAGATCTCTATGGAAGACCTTGAAGAAGCAGCTTTTATACTTGTTATTAAGATTTACCGAGATAGATCCAATAGGCTACTAGGTCTTTCACAAAGTACATACAAAGACAAGGTTTTGATTAGATTTAACCTTGAGCAATCAAGAAAGGGTTACCTCCCTATGTCTCATGGGATTAAATTTTCTATATCTGAGTGTCCAAGAACCTACCTATGTATCATGGGATTAACCTTTCTAAATTTGAGTGTCCAAGAACACAAGAGGAGATATTGTGCATGAATGGAATACCATATGCCTTAGTAGTAGGGTCCATTATGTATGCTATGGTATGCACTCAATTTGAGCCTGGTGAGAAGCATTGGATGGCTGTTAAAACTATCCTCTTACATAGGACTAAAGATATGTTTTTAGTGTATGGAGAAGGTGATCTCACTTTAGAGGGATAAACTGAAGCGAGTTTTCAATCTGACAGGGATGATTTTAAATCCCAGTTAGGTTATGTGTTTATGTTAAAAGGAGGAGCAGTTGTTTGGCATACTTTCAAATAAGATACGATTACCGATTCAACCACAGAATCTGAGTACATAGCTGCTTCAGAAGCGGCTAAGCAAGCTGTCTGGCTTAAGAGATTTATTTGTGGTCTCGATGTGGTGTCCAGCATTGTAAATCCAATAGCGGTATATTGTGATAACAATGGGGCTATTTCTTAGGAAAGGGAACCACGATCTCGCCAGAGAAATATACATGTACTTCGAAAGTACCATCTCATTCAAGAGATAGTAGCTAGAAAGGATATAAGCTTAGAATACATCCCAACGGATCAAAATCTAGCGGATGGGCTAACTAAACCATTGACTCAAGTTAAACATGACTAGTATGTTAACGAGTATGGTATAAGGCACATGGGCAATTGGTTCTAGTGCAAGTGGGAGATTATTAGACATAATGTATGCCCTAGAGGCAATTAGGGAGATATGTCTTTATTAATTATAATGTACAAACAGTTTTGAATTATTGTTAATAATAATTAAGGCATCGTTTTTGCCTATTAGTGCTTTTTGTTATTATATCTCGCTGGTATCATATTTTTTTAATATGTATATGTGCATTAATGAGACAAAGTTCATGATTAATTCATAGTGTAAAAGTGGGTGGATATAGTGGGAGCTATGTGGTGTGAGAACTACACATACGTATTATTATGAATAATCTAAATATCCTTAGTCATAGTTTCATTATGACTGGACATCATGGAATAAATAGACTAGCATGTGTAGGTTTATGCCTTGGATTAGATCTAAGAAGCCGATCTCATGAGCTTAATGTGGTACCTTGAGTTAACACATGAATGTATTCGGGTAATACATTAGAGACGACTATAAGATAGACACTCAGAAATTACTATATCCATGAGTTTTTTTCATGTCTTATTGTAGTAGCAGTACAAATATCCTCAGACCTGAGATACCAGTTACCTTATGTAGGAATTGCTATACTTTTGGTCATACTTATTCATACCCTAGTGATCAGGAAGACACATGTGATTATAGGTGTACAGATGATCACATATTGGTAAGTTGTGTAGTCATGATGGGATCCATCGCTCTTGATATAATGATATAATGGGAAATGTACCTTAGGGCCCCTTGATGAAGTGACACACTCATAAACCTCTGATCAGAGTATAAGATTGAAAGAATGGGTTTCTAGTCAATCAAGATACATAATGGCTGAGTGGTGTTCTTCGTGAACAAGTCTAATTCAAGGATAGCTATAGCTATTACATGAGCAAACACTTAATTTGAGCTCAATAAACTAGATGGTACTTAACCTGATGGAAGGAGTGTATAGTATTGGTTACTAATGTAGAACTGGATTAAGTCACAGGTATTTGACGTTCCAAGTATTGGGGGATCACACACCTTTGCTACAAAGCCTATTAGATCATCTATAGCTATCGTGTTCCATATCGGTATGGAACAATGAGCCTAAAGGTTCCTGGATAGGAAACCAAGTTTAGGTTAACCTCTAGCGGCTCTATACTCTGGGATCCTATGAGGTCACATAATTTGGGTCTTTATCGAACTATGTAAATAACCTATAGACTGGGTCTGTACTGTAAATACAAGTGGTGAAATCAGTGAGAAGAATTATTAATTGGTTAAACCAAATTAATAATTAAAAGGAATTATGATAAAATTGGGAAAATTAATCAGAGCGAGCTAGGGAATTATTCCCATTGCGAGAGGGGCCCGAAAAGAACATGTGGTTATTTGAGGTGGGGCCTGCGCGACTGCCCCACGAGCTGAAAAGCTCATGGGCAAACCTGCGCGCAAGCGCTGCCTATGGCAGCCCTTATGTGGGCCGTAAGCTTGGGAAGCCTGCTAGGGCTTCCCTCATGAGGCGTACGGGTCCGTCCACGGGTCACCCTGACCCACGTGGTTGACCTGATAAGCATGAGATGGGTTTATCCCATCCCATGTAGAGTTATAGCCCCCATATTTCCCTATAAATAGGCTTCAAGTTTCTCATTATTCACACACCAGGAAAAGCTTAGAGCTATTTCTCTCTCTGATTTCTACTCTCCTCTTCTTTTGTTGTGCGAGATCCCTCACGAGTTTGTCTAAACAAATTGAAAAGTTCTTATATAAGGCTATAAGTTTAAGTGAAACTTAGGGATTATTTTTGGGGTTGATTGTTTGAGTAGTCTAGGAGCTATTGTCAATTGACGGGTTCTACCTCTTCGAGGTTTTGGTTGGTGAAGATCCATGTGGATCAATCATAGATGCTCTCCTAGTTTGGAAGCTTGTACTATCGGAATTACTCAAAAGGAACACCGCTACCAAAAGAAATATCAAACACGCATCAACTGGTAATGCTTTAATCTTTAGATTAAAGATTTCTTTTATATTTTTTATACACCTAAAAGCATCTATGGAATGTTTTAACATAGAATATATCAATCATGGTATGCTTAGGAGATTCTTAGGTTAATTATAAGTTTTGGAATTCCACCTGGCAATGAGCATGTTCAGTTACTATCTAAATTAACCATTAGTAGACTCATAGGGAACTGTAGAGAAACTCTCTATCATGAACATACCTGAAGTAGATGCCTCCCTTGGCCTCTTCTTTACTTATTCAGAAATCAGAGCTTTGCAATCACGTTTCTAGTTTCCGGGCCTTCTACACACAAAACATATTCCTTTGGGCTTCTCCTTATCAATAACCACATTTTTTACCTTCCTATTGATGGGTTTTATACCTTTACCTTTAACACAAGTTCTACTTGCCAAGGTACCTATTCCTCTAGCCCTCAGACCTTTTTCAAAAAATCTAAGTTTCCTGATAAACTCAGATGTCTAGCTGGTCTTCCTTGACATAAGATAATCTTTCATAAAAGGTGAATATTTATCAAACAGACTTTTATCATAAGCTATATGTCATGGTTAGAATCTTTCTTGATTCCTATCTGAGCCAATCTCCTTGAATACTGTAACTATTCTATGCATCGCTCCCTATCCAGAATCCCATCATCTCTCCCAAAATTATAGAGAAATCTCAATATGGATACCTTCTTACTGTTTCTTATGGTTTCAAGAATCACTAGTGACACCATGAAAGCATCCTTCTTATGCTTAAGATATGCTTCTTTCACTTTGATAGAAGCCTTAGTATCAGGATTGATTGGTTCCGGATTATCCAGAACATAATCTATGTGGCTTTTCTCAAGCTCCTTTTTAAGAGCTTTGAACCAGTCGTCAAAATTGATCCCTATCAATTTATTATCAAGTATCAGATGGACACTTATGTTCGGATTCATTGTTCAACCTAGATATAAGATAGAATTTTTAGACATTAGTATATGTACATGCATTTAATATAAGGTCTTTAATTAAACATATAATTCCTATTATTTTCTCAACATTCAAATAGCCCCTTCTATTTCAATTCAAGAAATTTGGTTCAACCAATTTTCCTTAGTAGGTAGCATCTATAGCCACTCATCATGACCCCCGCTATAGCAGGTCAAAACACAACAAGATAAACATGGTTGGAACCCATCCATTTACATCTCATACAATTACTAATCCATTTGAGTTCTCTTTCTCGAGACGTGCATACCCAATTGTACCGCTCCTCAAGTGTTTCTCTAATATGGCATTAGCTCCAATAATATGGACAACTAACCCATTTTTATTAAGGCATTAACCCCATCTAGTCTCATGACCAAACACATGTTAAGGGAAGACATGTTGTACACGTGCTTACATCCGTTAATAAGGTTTGTATCATGACTTATGATGGGAAGACTATATATGGCCTTAATATTGTTGTAGGGATTTTATTAGTACCGCTGGTCTCACACTAATCTAGGTCTTATACGATGGATATGATTATGAAAATAATAATTCCAGGTTATTTCGAATTATTAACTCTAAGGATACATGCTCAAGATTAGTATATAATAACCATTCCATTATGCAAAGACTTCACATAGCATGCTAAACAAACAAGGTCCATGTTTAAGTCATTGCGCCTGTCTATAAGTTTTAATTTAACAACTTAAACCACGTTTGTAAAACCATATGGGGAATCCAATTCCCATACTAAAAATAGACTAAGTCATAAAAGTCCCTTGGTACTTTTGAATCTAATACCGATGGAGATTTCTAGGTAGGAGAGGGCCCTTAGACTAAATGAGAAGCTAAGTCCAATCCTTGCCAAAATGACCATGAGCACTTTGATTCGTTGTACCACGGACAACTATGATTTAAAGATTTCATTCTTTAATTGAGTAAAGTACGAGACGACCCTCAATCAAAGCATTTACACATGTGGTAAAACATTGCTAATTTATATGATAATCACCTAGACTAAGTTTGAGCAAAACCTTAATCTAGTTATCACATCATTTTCTATAACAGGAATTGAAACATAAGTCATGCATAGCATACTTTAATTAATTCATAGAAAATATTATTTTATCATATTATAATCAATCGTGCATAGCATAAGGCAGGATCTGATACCACTTCTGGTAAATCAAAACAGTAATTGAACATGCAATTGTTTTAAGGCGAAATTTCAAAACTTAAAATTAACTAAAGGATCTCCTTACCATGCCATGATTGATATAATAATCTAAAATAAAACATTCCATAGATGCTTTTAGGTTTATAAAGGTTATAAAAGAAACCTAACATATAGGTTTAGGATATTACAAGTTGATGCGTGCTTTTTCTTTCTTTGGTTGCGGTGTTCCCTTAAAGCAATTAACAGAACTTCATTAGCATGAGCCTCCAAACTAGGAATTCCTCTACGATTGATCCACATGGATCTTCACCGACCAAAACCTAGTTGAGGTAAAACCCATTAGTAGACAGCAACTGCTAGATCGCTCGAAGACTAAAAATAAAATCGAGACTGCTTACTTTAATTAGAAAGAGCCTTTAAAAGAATTTCTCATTGTTTGGAGCAACTCGTGAAGGATCTCACACAACGAATGAAGAAAGAGATGTCGAACTCAGAGAGAAAAGCTGAGCTGAAATGTGGAATAAAGAGGAGCTGGAGGCTTATATATAGGGAAAAGGGGGGAGTGTTTTACTCCCCCTCAAACACAAAGTAGGATGGGAATATTCCCATCCCACTTAGCGAACTATGATAACACAAGCCCTAGCGGGCTTGCCATCTGTCACAAGCCCATATTGTGGGCTTGTGCGGTAAGCCCATCAAGCGCTACCATGGGTAGCACTTGCGGGCTTGTAACCCGCTAGCACGCACAAGCTTACCCTGCGTAGGGGCCCACAAGCTTTTTAGCTCGTGGGGTTGCACGCGCAGGCCCCACACCAAACATCCCATGTTTGTTTGGGGCTCACTCACAACGGGAAAAATTCCCTTACTCTGCTCCCTGCTATTTTTCCCTATTTTCAATTTATTCCCTTTAATTATTAATTTGGTCCTACTAATTAATAATTATTCTAACAAATTCGATAACCAGATATTCTCGACATAGACCCAGTCTATAGGTTCTTTACTTAGTTCGATAAAGACCCAAAGTGTGTGACCTCATAGAATCCCAAAGTATGGAGCCGTTAGAGGTTAACCTAAACTTGGCTTCCCATTCGGGAACCTTTAGGCTCAGTGGTCCAATCCGATATGGAACCCGATAGCTCTAGATGATCAAATGGCTTTCTAGCAAAGGTGTATAATCCCTTAATACTTGGAACATCACATGCTTATGACTTGATCAGGTTCTGCAGTAGTAACCAATACAATACACTCCTTCCATAGGTTAAGTACCATCTAGTTTATTCAGCTCGGATTAAGTGCCAGCTCATGTAATAGCCGTAGCTATCCTAGAACTAGACTTGTTCACGAAGAACACCACTCAACCATTATGTATCAAGATTCAATAGAAACCCGTTCTATCAATCTTATACTCTGATAGGAGGTTTATGAGTGTGTCACTTCAATAAGGGGCCCTAAGGTACAACTCACACTATATCACTATATTAGGAGCGATGGATCCCATTTTGACTACTTGGCTTACCAACATGTGATCATCACTATACCCGTAATCACCCGTGTCATCCTAATCACCAGGGTATGAATAAGTATGATACAAAGTATAGCAATTCCTACACAAGGTAATAGTATCTCAGGTCCGAGGATACTTGTACTACTACTGCAATAAGACATGAAACCAACACATGGATACAGTTATTTTTGAGTGTATATCTTATAGCGGTCACCAATGTATTACCTGAATACAGTCATGTGTTAACTCTTGGTACCACCTTTAGCTCGTAAGATCGGCTTCTTGGATCTAATCCAAGGAGTAAATCAACACATGTTAGTTTATCCTTTCTATCAATGTCCAGTCTCAATGAAACTTTGACTAGGGATATTTAGACTATTCATAGTAACACGCATGTGTAGTTCTCACACCACATAGCTCCCACTGTGTCCTCGCACTTTTATGCTATGAAATAGTCACGGACTTTGTCTCATCAATGCGCATATACATATTTAATACTATACATATATGATACCATCGAGATACATGAATTAATTAAAAGAACTAATAAGCAACATAGATGCCTTAATTATTCTTAATAATAATCCAAAATCGTTTGTATATTATAGCTAATAAAGATATATTGCCTTAATTGCCTCTAGGACATACATCATGTCTAACAAAAAGGTATAAGAAGTGTATCTGAAGCAATCACCTAGATTTGAAGATGCAAAACATCCTTGCCATGTCTTCAAGCTGAAGAAAGCCTTATTTGGTCTTAAATAAGCTCCCATAGCTTGTTATGAGTTGTTTTTCCTCAAACATGATTAATTAAGAGTTTTCTTAGTACTCAATTGATTTCATTATCCTAGATAATTTGTTATTTCCAAAATGTTTTAAGTACTATGAAGTACTATTAACTTGGGTTCAACAATCTCCCCCATTTTGGAATAGATGACAAACCAGGTAGTAGAAGAAATTAATTAAATAAATAGTTTATAGATATAGAGATACCTAATATATGATGTAAGATTCCCATGTACTGAGTGAACTCCTAAGTTAGTATAGACTCCCCCATACTAAGTGGATTCTCTTCAGTCAACATAACTTCCCCATACTTAGAGGAATTTCTTTCATCTTGGCACTTTATCTTACTCAGCTTCTCCTTAAGGTTGGTCTTAATTAATTCCTGCAATAATTTATAAGCAGAAATAACATAGCATATATAGAAATTTAAGAAACTCTTAACTTTGTTAAAATAAACTTATAATATTTTTCATTGATGAAAACAATTTAGTTAGTACACAAATTGTGTCCTATACTAAGTAATTACAAACTATAGCACTATTATAAGTCTATTTATATACTAATTAATTACAAACTATAGCACTATTGATGTTGCTGGTGCTATTGTTAAGGAAGTTGAGGCCTTGACGAGATTGATGATCTATACTGTTGAGCCATCCTTTGAGCATCTTCAACTACTTTCTCCTCCTTTATTATATGTACCTTAACCATTTGTTCAAGACCCAAATTAAAGGAGTCGAGAGCAGACTGAAAATCTTCTTGCTTTTTAAGGATGTCTGGCAAGATTTCTTGCTCTAGCTGCTCCTTTCCCTTCAATGAAAGAATGTCTTGATCATTGAGGTTTTGTAGAAGCAAATGATGATAACTAGTGAAATGAGCAATTTTGTCATGATGCATATAGATCTATATTAGCTTTGCTTCCATATTAATGATCCTTAAGCACATGATGTTCATAAACTTGGTTGTGAACTTGATGTCCCTTGCATCATACATATCAGTAGTCACTAGTTAATCAACATTAAATTGCATATCATGAAGATGATCCTTTAGGGCATTCAACTTCTTGTGCATTAAGAGACTCTATAGGCTTAGGAAATAGTTTGCCCATTGCTTTTAGTAAGGCTTTCTGTGCTCTCTTCACTAAATCATCTGTGTTGTTGTTGATGAGTTTGCAAGTTGAGTCAAATTTCTCTCCAAGAACATCAATGTTGAGCATATGCTTGTCCACTTTCTTAGCAACTTCATCCATTGATTTCACAACTTTATCAACTTTCTTATCGTAGTTGTTCATTAAAGTTGATATCTTCTCTAATAGCTAGCACGTGGAATGCCAAGATCCTTATTTACATCTAGATGCTTGGATAGTTCATAGATCTTCTTGTCTGTGCTACTCTTTATTTTGGCTTGCTCCTATCCAAACTTATGTAACTGCGTAGTTTGAGTTGCTAAAGTAGCATTCAAAAAACTCAGCTATACGACAGCATCCATACTACCTTTCACCTTTCCTGCCACTATGTTTGCAATGATAGTAGAAGTTGGGATAGAAGAGATAGCCACATTAAGTTGAATTGCAAAATTAGTCAGCTCAGTTAGAATAACCATCTTATATATGAGGCTTTTTCTTCCATACCCTTGGAAGATGATTTCGAATGGTGTATAGGCTCCCTTGAATCTTCTCAAACTCTTCAAAATAAATGGATTTAGAGGGGATGCTAGAGTGTTCATCAAACTCATAAGGCTTAGCCTTCGTCTACGCGGACAAGTCTACCAATTCTTGTGTAAGTAGCACTTAGCTTACCGCACCCTCCAATTATGCATCAGTTTCGAGAGTTGGGAATTTCTTCCTGGCCAACTCTCGAATCTAAGCCAAAATGGCTAAATCAGCCAAGTCCACTTGGATTAACTTAATGTTGGAGGGAGTTGCTTCATTGGTTGTAAAATATCCCTTAGTAGCTTCCTCACTTTTTTTTCCTTTTTGAGTGATGTTTTTAGCTTTGAAAACTTCTCTAATAAGAGATATTTGAGGGGTAGAGGATGGGTTTGAAAAAAGGGTAGGTGCAGAAGTATTTTGTACAGTTTGAGAAGAGGTAGAAGTTTGGTTAGATTTTACTAGGGAAGGAACGAAAGAAGTTTGAGTGTTTGGAGGCGGTGAAGAATGGGTGGTCTTTTCTTGGGAATTATTAAGAGAGGAAGAGATATGAATTGGGGATTTTATAGGAGGAGTTTTAGAAGGAGAATTTCTAGTGGAAGTTGGTATTTAGGAATTTACAAAAGGAGTTTGTGAAGGATTTACTAAAGAAATGGGGGAAGAATTTTAATATACCTGTTGGTTGGCTATTTGACCCAAGCATGGGTAAGCCCAAGTAACTCAGTCTGAGATGGAAGAGTCTCTATTTGCTGAGTGTGAAAGGTTCTTGGGATGTTTTCCCTAGGCAAAGCAGATTTTTCCTAGTTGATGACCTCTATGTCATCATCATCCTCTTCGATGCTCACTAGCTGAACATTTCTTTTTGCATGAATTTAGGTAGTTCTCTTTTGTTAAACTCTTCTAGGTTTGGTGATAATAGCTTCTACTTCCTTGGCAGCTCTAGGACTAATAGTTTCAGGGTCCTCTTTGCTTTTTTTGGAGCTTCCTTGGACAACTGTTTCACTAACCTCTTCAAGTTTACACTTCTTTTGGTGCAGGCCCTCGGTTTACTCTCTACCATCCTCTTCTTCTTCCTCCTTTTGCTTTGCCTCAGCTTCCCTCTGAGCTCAAGTGTTGTGTTTTAGCATGTTTCTTTCTTTGCTTGAGGTTGGGCATGCGTATTTCCTGCACTTGCTTTTTTTGGGCTTGCTCTCACCCTTTGAGAGCCCTAACTTTGGCTTTTGGAGAGGTGGGAGCAGAAGTTGTTGAAATTTACTCTAACTAAGATGATAAAGGAACATCATCTAATCCACTACAAATGCGTCTTCATCCTACTTCGACACATTTGCAGGGAACACGGTTGGTTCCACTCTAGCCTTCTTAAGTTTAATGTCTTGAACCTTAGTGTAACGGGTGTGGACTTGCTTGTTCTTCAACTTACCGAAGTGATTGAAGTTAAGAGTTTTCTTCTATGGAACCACCATCTTTCTTGGTCCAGCAATGAAGCTTGAATTGTCCATCCTCATAGCCTTCATGAGGCAATAATCAAATACCTATAATGGTAGACAGTAGTAACTTTGGTCAAGTGATGAAGAATCATCACACACCAGTTTAGTTGCTTACCTTCTACCATATGGTAGACTACGCACTTGTTAAAATAAGTGCAGTTGTTCAGGGACCCCATCTAGGGCAAGATCAGCTTCACTAGCAATTCATAGCATGCCCTCACCTCCCAGCTCATCCTAGATGCAACTATTTCTCCACATCCATAGTCTGATAGGAGTTCCCAAACTTGAGGGACAACCACTTGCTCTTCATCTCCGGTTCTTCTCAGCTTGGTCCCTTTCAAGGGCATATTGAGAAGACTGCCAACCAACTTAGCATAAATTAGATGAGAGATTTTGAAATCTCCACCATTATAACCTCTTTGAAGCCTTCAATGGAGTAGAGATTTGCATAAAACTTCCTGATCAATTCCTTGATGGCAGGACCATCCATTAGAAGGAATTGACTTAGATTTTGCTACCTAATGAACTGGTTCATGGTTTTGTTCTTTAACATAGCATCATAATCTACTTCAAACACTAGTCCAAAATCTTGATCTATAGGCTAGTTGATTTTGGTGAAGATAGAACCATGGGGTAGAATGACCTTCTTCTTAGTGCCATCAATGTGAAAAAACATGGTTTTCTTAGAAGCTCCTTAAAGAACTAGGGTTTTCTTAGTATTCACCATTTGCAGGTTGAGAGAATTTGAAGGAGGAGAAATTAGGGTTTTCTACAAAAATGCTTGAGAATTTGAAATTATAGGTAACCTTCTCTCTCCAACATGCTACCTCTTATATAAGCTCTTCAACTTGCAAGATGATACGTGGCACTCTCCCAAACCAAGATCAAGCTTAAATGATGAGATTAACAAGGATATAACTGACTTAGTTAAATGGTGAGTTTTAAATTTGGATGGTTCCAATTTAAAGCGTCCTTTCAATAAAGTAGCTTTTGAGTTTTAGACCACGAAACTAAACTCACAACATTACTTTAAAAAGTTAACGGGGTTAAATACATGTTTCCTCATTCGGCTGAGTTAAGACTTGATTTTCAACACTTAACCATTTTTCTTGAATTTTTTCACATGGGGTTCACCATTCCAATTAGCTTCCTAAAAACATTGAATTTCTTCTTTGCTAACAGTTTGGTGAATATGTTAGCTCTCTATTCTTCTGAAGGAACATACTCTAGTTTGACATCTCCCATTACCACTATGTTGACATGCTTCATCTTGCCATGTTGAATTAGATTCTTGGACTGGTCAACCGCACTCTTATTATCACACATAACTTCATGGCATTTTGACTTTATACCACAATCCTCTAGTTGCTGCTTAATCCATAGCTATTTTCTTCATAAATTTCTACTTCCATGTACTCAGCTTTAGCTGTCCTCAGTGCAATAGAAGTTTGCTTCTTGTTATACCATGAGACAAGGCATTCTCCTAGAAAATGGTATCCTCAAGTGGTGCTTTTCCTATCGAGCTTATCTCTTCCATAATCTACATATGTGAATTTTCTAGGAGTGAAGTTTGAGCTGTTGGGATACAACAAACCTGCATAAATTAAACCTTGCAAGTACTGGAGAATTCTCTTAAGAGTTGCTACGTGAGATTCTCTGGGGTCACATTTATAGCCTGCATTATAGCACACATAATATTGAATGTCAGGCCTACTAGTAGTTAAGTAAAGGAGAGAATGAATAATACCTCTGTAGAACTAGCTATCTACAAGATTACGAGCTTCATCCTTACTCAAGATTGTGTCGGTGGTCATGGGAAAGGAGATTGGCTTCAAATGCTATATATCAAATTTCTTCAAGACTTCTTTGGTATATTTAGATTGACTGATGAAGATTACATCTTCAATTTGCTTGATTTGCAATCCTAGGAAAAAGTTGAGCTCTGCAACATTTCAAATTCACTCTTCATTTCCTTGCTGAACTCCTTGCAAAGCTTCTCATTAGTTGCTATGAAAATGATATCATCCATATAAATTTGGACAAGTTACACATCTTTTTTCTTTCACCGGATAAATAGAGTCTAATATACTTTTCCTCTTTCATAGCCTTTGTTGATCCGGAAATTTGTTAGCCTCTCATACCAACCACTAGGAGCTTGCTTCAATCTGTAGAGAGCTTTCTTCAATTTGAAGACATGCTGAGGATTCTTCGAATCTTCAAAGCTTGCAGGTTGGTGCACATATACTTCCTCTTGAATGAAGCCATTCAGGAACACACTTTTGATATCCATTTGAATAGCTTGAAGTTCATAAGAGATGCAAAAGCACATGGAATCTTGATTGATTCAAGATGAGATTTAGGAGCATAGGTCTCATCATAGTCTATGCCTTCTTGCTAGTTTTAGCCTTGAGCAAACCTGACCTTGTTTCTTACAACAATGCCATCTTCATTAAGCTTGTTCTTGAAAACCCATTTGGTACCGATGATTGATTTTCCTTTATGCTTATGAACTAGATCCCAAACATCATTGTGCTTGAACTGATCTAATTCCTCTTACATCTAGATTATCCAAGAATCATCTCCTTCTGCATCTTCGAACTTCTTAGGTTCAATCAATGAGATGAAAGCTTGATGGCTCATCATTCTACTGAGCTCACCTCGCATCATCATTGGATTATAAACATCATCTACAATGCTTTTGAATGAATGATTGTGATGAGTTCTAATCTCTCTTAGAAGGCTCGGATATACAACGGGAGTCTCTGCGCTAGGTTGTTAAGGCTGAGGTTAATCTTCTGCTTCGTTGAAGTTGATTGAAAGATCTTCATTAGCTTTAACTTCCTCAGCTTCAAACTCTTATGTTGGGTTGGGAAGCATAGAGAGTTGTATACTGCATTGATTTCCTTGCTGGTTTACTCCTTCATCTTCTTCAGATGGTTGTCTATCTACATTATTAGTTTCATCAAAATTTATATGCATAGAATCCTCTAATAAGCCGGTTCTCTTAACATATATTCTATATACCCAACTGTTAGTTGAGTAACCTAGAAAGATACCATCATCAGCCTATAGATCAAACTTACCAAGCTGCCACTTGGTGTTTAGAATGAAGCACATAAAGCCAAATGATCTGAGATTATCAATCTTAGGCTTGCGCCCTCGCCAAAGCTCACAGGGTGTCTTCTCATGAATAGGGAAAACTAAAACCAGATTCCAGATATAACATGATGTGTTAACAACTTCTCCTTAAAAGTATTTTGGTAGATTGTTATCACTCAGCATGGATCGAGCCATTTCAACTATGGTTCTATTCTTCCTTTTTACAACCCCGGTTTGTTGAGGAGTATAATGATCATAAAAGTTGTAGTTAATTCCATGCGTTAACACATAACTCTTCGAAATGAAAGTTCTCGAATTCACGTCCATGATCACTTTAGATTCTACTGATTTTAGCTCCTACTTTGTTCATTATCCGGCTACTAAGTTTTACAAAAGACTCAATGGTTTCATCTTTTCTACTCAACAAGACTACCCAAGTTAATCTCATGAAGTCATCCACAATCACTGATGAGAATCTTTTTCCACCCATGCTCATAGGTTAAATAGGACTAAAGAGATCAAGGTGGAGGAGCTTCAATAGTCTCTTAGTTACTACATTATTTATATACTTAAAAGACTTTTTGACTTGCTTACTATTTATAAGGCCCAACCTTCTATGCCAAAGCTAAGAAATATACTCCTTTGATATAAGATAAACATTAGTGGAGCCTAGGGATGAATCAATCATATATAAATTATTAATTCTAGGAGCAAAGAGTATAGTTGAGTTAGTGTTACAGTCAATAACTGAACAACCTATTGAGTTGAATGTAACCTTTCTTCCTTTGTCACAAAGCCTTTGTCACAAAGCTAGGCTATGCTTAGCAAGTTGAACTTTAGTCCTTTGACAAAAGACACCTTTGTGATTGAAAGAGAAACACAGATAGGGCCACATCCCACAATCTTCCCTTTTTGGTTATCTCCAAAGCTGACGCTCCCATTTCTTTTATGCTCCAATGAGATGAACTAGCACGTCATATACATAGAGCATCCGGTATCCAAATACCACATTCCAGTGTCATGAATGGATCTTAGGCACACTTGCAAAATAGTTACGTTTTCTTAGGTACCCATACTTTCAAGCTTGGTCCTTCCTTGTTAGCAGTGCTTCAATTAGTCCAATCATACTCGTTATAATAAGCATTTTTATGCCTACACATTACTATTGCATGTCCAACTTTTCAATAAAAGCCACACACCGCTTTTAAGTTTGGGCTAGCTCGCTTTCTTCTTTGTAGAGGAATTCTTCCTCTTAGAATTGCGAGTTTGGTTACTCAAAGGTGGATTGTTGGCTAGAGGAGGAACTCATTCCTTCTTTAAAGCTCTTATCTTAGCAGTCAACTCATTTAATCTCTTAATGAGCTTGCTGTTATGACATTCATGATAGTCAACTTTTTCTTGAAGAAAGCGGATATCAAGAGATAAGGAAGGAATTGTATCTTCTTGATCTTCACTTCTTCTCACTAGCTCTTTGATGTTTTTGCTAGACTTATTAGTCAGCTTCATTACATCAAAGAGTACTTGCGCGAACTCTTTTATTAACAAAGGAATTTCAAGATATACTTTAGTTTGTGGATTTGTCTCATTGTTTCACTCAGCTTTAGAGTCAGTAGCGGATGAAGTGCTCTTCGAAGCGGATGCTGAGCTCTCACCCCTTTCATTCGCCATTAAGTAGAGGTTGATGGAAATGGTAGCTTTTTATTAGATGATGAAGATTCCTAGGAATTGCTCTAGGTGGTAGCAAGTGCCTCATTTTTCTTTGCTAACCTCTTCTTGAATCTGTCCTTTTTGGATAGGACAACTAAATATAACCCTTCTCGCCACAACCAAAACATTTGATGTCCTTGTTGGGCTCCTTCTTGGGTCGTTCCTTAGCACCACACTAGTGTTGAGTTAGCTTTGTTTTGCTAGGAAACTTCTTTTTGATATACTTCTCATCCTTGTTCATCAAGCGTTTAAATGGCCTCAGCAAAAGTGCCATCTGCTCATCTGCTTTCAGGATAATGGTTCTGCTCTCTTTCTCCTTGCTTTTACTCCTTTTAGAGTCATCGATATATTTCCTCAGAGACATCTCCTTAGTTAGCAAGGTGCCTATCAACTCATCATAGCTATAGGTCTTAAGGTCATAAGCTTCTTCAATATCGCTCTTCTTGGCATCCCACTTGACAATGAGTATTCTACGAATCATCTTCACCATCTCCTCTTCGGTGAATTCTTTACCTAATGAACCCGATATTTATGGATTGAATACCCTCGCTAGTGCCCATTTGGAATAGCACATACTCTTGGGGCATGAGGTTGATCTTGGACTCATTGACCTTGTCAATCCCCTCGTAGGTGATCTCTAGCTTCCTCTAGATTTCTTACGTTGTCTCGTAGCCCGAGACCCTGGTCAACTCCATAATATCTGGAGTACAATGTAAGAAATTAATTGCTTCAACATTCTATTTGAAAAGCCTCAGGTCAGCGTCATCGTAATCCTCTAGATCATCTGGAACACGTACCCCGTCCCGCACAATAGTGAGAATACGGGGGCCTTACTCTATTACTAACCATGCTTGCATGCTTTGTGATTGATTAAAAACTTTCATGTGGTTTTTCCAAAACATGTAATATTGGCCATCAAAGAGTTGAGGCCTGGTCATAGATAATCCTTCTTTAAGGATTGTTTGCTAGTTAATCAAGAAATTAATTAAACATGTAACGTTGCACGATAGAATTTCAAAAATTAAAATTAACCTAAAGGATCTCCTAAGCATGCCATAATTGATATAATCTAAGTTGAAAAGTTCCATATATGCCAATAGGTTTATAAAAATTATAAAAGAAACCCTAGCATATAAGTTTAGAACATTACTAGTTGATGCGTACCTGATAAGTGTATAATTACAATTATTATCATTATATTTTCAATTATAAAACGATATGGTTTTGAGTCATTTTATACTTCATATAAAAGATTTCACATGGTATGTAGTTGTTTTTTATGCAAATGCAGAAACTAGGTGAATCTTGGGAGTAAAATGATCAAAGATGGAATTCTATAGGAAAAGAATGAAAAAGGTTAAAAAAGATGCGTGGAACATAAGGATTTGACTTAGGATCGGAGTTATAAAAAATCGGCACAGTTGCAAAGAAGAATTATGAAGAAAAGCATGGTTCACGATCATGACACCCATTCGTGGTCATGACTTGTTACTCTTTACAAGCAGAAAGTTTCCAATCATTATTTATGATTGTGACATGTGATTCGCTCTTGCGACTTGTGATAGTTATTGGTTATCTCTTCTCAACTACAAACCGTCGGATAAGAACGATCAACCGCCATCAACCACCATCAATTGTCAACCGAAAAGACACCTTTTGGAAGTCAACCAATCATGAAATGGTGCCTTTCCATTATGGATGAGGATGAATCTTTGCATCCAATCATATTGAAGTGATGCAACCCTTCACCAATAGACACAAATCTTCATTCGGAAAGACGCAACCCTTCATACTCTATAAATAGGGTTTTAAATCAAAAATTTTCATGGTGGGGGATTTGGTGACATGCATGGTGGCATGAGTAGTAGGTAATAAATGATAGTGTGCGTGTATGATAGAGAGTGAAAATAAATAGATTTCACTACGTTCAAAGTCTTAGTGAGAAAAATGTATAAGTGATTTTATTCTTATTTCGATCACTAGATTTCTACACAAATTCGACCGATTATTGTATGAGTGTAATTGCAAAGCACTTCTTAATAAAGTTTTCATTCTTCAACATTCTTTTATTCGAAATTCACAAAGAATAGCATCCTCTCGAAGGTTATGTACGAGGCGAGATTGAATTCAAAGTAGATGCAGGAATTGTGGGAATTGATGACTCGCAATTAAAGAGTGGATACTGTTTGATCAACTTTAGCTTTCACTTGCATAACTTACAACTTTACTTTGTTTTTTGTTTATACTTTCTATTTCAAAATTTATGATATGTCTATGTATCATAATGAGTATTTCATCTTGCATCATTTATATTAATCATGTTATATGCTTTCGAGTTAACTTTAAGAGTGATTTAGGGTTTAATAAGATTGTGTATAATCACTGGATCTATGAACATAACGCTGTTTAGAGAGCCAACATCTTTGGAATGGTAACTTGCTAAGTATGACTATGTGAGAGCGACCCGTACTAAGCATAGTAATATTGTTATCCAGGTTCTTATAAGTGTCATAATTCGTTTACCCTAGATTTAGAAAAGTCATCTCATGTGTTTCTCTGTCGTGAATTATTGAATATTAGGGTGTCTAGAATCGTATTTGTTGAAGTTATCTAGTGTATGAAATATTCTTGATGATTTTGCATGTTTTTCTCTACTATACTTATTCGTAAGGAATATCTATATAGTTTACATCTTCTATAATCTGTTCATGCATCTGTCTATTCATCAATCTATCATCCAAACCCTCCAATACAGATTATCTTATTTCGTTTGTTCCGTAACTCTAGTTGGTCTTTAGAATCGAATTCCTTCCCTATGGGATCGATATCTTTTAAAACTACATCAAAACTGTATACTTGCAGTGGTCACCATATTTCTATTTGATAAACTATATTGACAACACCTGTTCGTATTTTGAACTTTTATCTTATCGGTAGAAAAGTGGGAAAAGGGTTTTTGGCACCGTCACCGAATGTAAGCCTATCAGAATGAGTATAGTCAAAATCTTGCAATCAAGTTTTTGGCACCGTTTCCGGGGAATGCAAGTGCATTCTAGAGATCAAATTGGCGGAGAACGGGCAATTATGTTTATGTGTCAATAAATTTACTTATTTTTATTTTTTTTAATTTTAATTATTTATATTTTGTTATTAACATATTTTTCTTGCTTATTCATTGAGTTTTCTTTCTAGCATGTGCATGCCAAGTACGCATAGTTCTGGAGAAAGTTTGGCATCTTTCAAATAAGAAATAGAATGATAGAAGCATTAAAAATTAAATAAAATTAAAAAATTGAAGAATTTGAAAATTTTTCTTGATTTTGTGTTGTTTATACATTATCCATACCTGTATGAGACTAATATATGTTCCAAGGTTAATTTGAGTGTTAGGTATTTCATGTTTGATGTTAGTGCATATTTCGAACAAATTGTTTCGAGTATGACCACACGTTGAGAGTGTGAGCTTTATTTGCACAACATATATCATTTGGCAAGGATGAGTTGTGAGTAACATTCAAAGCAACATTCCAAGTAAGTTTTGATATATATTTCAATGCAACATGAATTAGACTAAGTTGTATAGTTTTAGTTTAATGCTACCGATAAGTTAGTACTAGAGTAATATCTAGTAGTGTTCTTACTATGAGTTTTATATGCTATTCTCGAATACATCCTATAAGTATTGAGTGTGTCTTAAGTGTTGGGAAACTATAGCCATAATACTTTGAAAGTGATCAATAAAGAATGAGGGTATTAAGAGAGAGAAATCAAAAGAAAGAGAGGATAACCAATGAGTTATGCAAAAGGTGAGGAATTGTACGAAGCAGAAACTGCAACCATTCAATGAGTGAAAAAAGAAAAAGTAGCATAGCATGAAAAATGGTTACAAAGTACAAATCTGTACTTCAAAAACATATGCTTAAAAGAAAAAATAAGAGAAAGTGGTATGGAGCATAAAATGCAACCACTAAAAAAGGAGAGAGTGGTATGGAGCATAAAATGCAACCACTAAGAGTGTTTTAGCATCCTAGGTTACCTAAAAATTCCTTTAAATCAAACTTTCCAAAGTGTGCTTCCTTTGTCCTTTATACTTTATAGTGTACTTGAGAGAAGAAAATATTCGAGCAAGCATATAACACTTATATGAAGACACAATTTGGTTGAACCTCCATTAAGAGCAAAGGTATGCAACTAGACTATATAAATTGCACATTACTAATTTGTGGGAAATTTTGAACTTTTACTTGAACTTTATGCAACGTGGGAATGTGGTACTCACTACGATAGTCTTTCGCCAAATGAGGTACGAACTTGAATACTATTTTATACACTTCTGTTGTGTTTACCTTGTGGACAAGGCGAAAGTTAAGTGTGGGGGTGTGATAAGTTTATAATTACATTTATTATGCTGATATTTTCAATCTTAAAACGATATGGTTTTGAGTCATTTTATACTTCATACAAAAGATTTCACGTGGTATGTAGTTGTTTTTTATGCAAATGCAAAAACTAGGTGAATCTTGGGAGTAAAATGATCAAAGATGGAATTATATGGAAAAAGAGTGAAAAAGGTGCAAAAAGATGCGTGGAACACAAGGATTTGGCTTAGGATTAGAGTTATAAAAAATTTGGCGAAGTTACAAAGAAGAATTATGACACCCATTCAAGGTCGTGACTTGTTACTCTTCACAAGAAAGTTTCCAATCATTATTCACGATTACGACATGTGATTTCCGCTCATAACTTGTGATGATTATTGGTTATCTCTTCTCAACTACCAACCGTTGGATAAGAATGATCAGCTTCCATCAACCACCATCAATAGTCAACCGAAAAGACACCTTTTGGAAGTAAACCAATCATGAAAAGGTGCCTTTCCATTATGGATGAGGATGAATCTTTGCATCCAATCATATTGAAGTGATGCAACCCTTTACCAATGGACACGACTCTTCATTTGGATAGACACAACCCTTCGTACTCTATAAATAGGGTTCTAACTCATCCATTTTCGTGGTTAGGGACATAGTGACATGCATGGTGGCATGAGTAGTAGGCAATGAATGATAGTGTGCATGTATGATAGAGTGTGAAAATATATAGATTTCGCTACGTTCAAAGTCTTAGTGAGAGAAATGTATAAGTGATTCGATTCTTATTTCACTAGATTTCTACACAAATTCGAGCGATTGTTGTATGAGTATAATTGCAAAGCACTTATCAATAAAAGTTTTCGTTCTTCAACATTCTTTTATTTGAAATTCATAAAGAATAGCATCCTAGCAGAGGTTCTCTACTAGTCTAGATCGAATTCAAAGTAGACGCATGAATTACGGGAATTGGACTCCCATTAAAGAGTGGATACGGTTTGATCAACTTTAGCTTTCTCTTGCATAACTTACAACTTTACTTTGTTTTCTGTTTATACTTTCTATTTCGAACTTTATGATATGTCTATGTATCATAACGAGTATTTCATCTTGCGTCATTTATATTAATCAGGTTATATGCTTTCGAGTTAACTTTAAGAGTGATTTCGGGGATCATAAGATTGTGTATAATCACTGGATCTATGATTATAACGCTTTTTAGTGAGTCAACATTTTTAGAATGGTAACTTGCTAAGTATGCCTATGTGAGAGAGACCTATACTAATCATAGTAATATTGTTATCCAAGTTCTTATAAGTGTTATAATTCGTTTACCCTACATTTAGAAAAGTCATCTCATGTGTCGCTCTACAATGAATTATTGAATATTAGGGCATCTAGAACAGTATTTGTTGAAGTTATCTAGTGTATGAAATATTCTTGATGATTTTGCATGTTTTTCTCTACTATACTTGTTCGTAAGGAATATCTATATAGTTTACATCTTCTCTAATCTGTTCATGCATCTGTCTATTCATCAGCCTATCATCCAAATTCTCCAATACAAATTATCTTATTTTGTTTGTTCCGTAACTCTAGTTGGTCTTTAGAACCGAATTCCTTCCTTGTAGGATCAATATCTTTTAAAACTACATCAAAATTGTATACTTGCAGTGGTCACCATTTTTCTATTTGATAAGCAGTATTGATAATACATGTTCGTATTTTGAACTTTTATCTTATCGGTAGAAAAGTGGGGAACAAGGTTTTTGGCACCGTTACTGAATATAAGCCTATCGGAACGAGTATAGTCATAATCTTGCGATCAGTACCTCTTTCCTCAATTTGGATGCGGCGTTGCCTTAGAGTAATTTGGTAGAACTTCGCTAGCACTAGCCTCCAAACTAGGATAGCCTCTAAGAATGATCCACATGGATCTTAACCGACCAAAACCTCGGTTGAGGTAGAAACCGTTGGTTGACAGCAGCTGCTAGACCGCTCGAAGACCAACCTGAAAATATTAATTGATAAGGCCCTCTTCAAAATAGAAAGATCCTTCTAAAGAATTCTTCGTAGGTTTGAGAAACTCGTGGAGGATCTCGCAAAATCTCGCAAAGAAAAGATGTCGAGCTTAGAGAGAAAGGGTGAGCTAAAGTATTGAGGAAAGGAGAATGGGAGGCCAATTTATAGGAGGATGGGAGTCAAAACCTCCCTGTGAGCACGGGATTTTGTACCAGCTCGCGCGTTCTATGATGACGGCTTTTCGGGAAATTTATCCTCGAATCACACAATTTTCGACCATCCGACGATCTTCATATGGGAATCCTCCTCGGACGTTTTAAATTATTTAAC
>CATIWQ010657524.1:0-13071 GCA_949673415.1 Euphorbia schlechtendalii
GATAAGTGATTTGCAAGTACACTTATACAACAATTGCTCGAGAATATAGAGAAATCTAGTGATCGAAATAAGGATTCGAATCACTTAAACATTTTCTCGCTAACACTTATGAACGTAGCGAATTCTCTATCTATACACACATTATATCTCTCTCATGCACTCTAATATTTTCCCTCTGTATCATTGCATGAAATTTGTGAGGTTTTGAAGCCCTATTTCTAGAGTTTGAAGGGTTGCATCTATCCATATAAAGAGTCGTATCCATTGGTGAATGATTGCATCACTTCATTGTGATTTGTTGAGAAGCTTCAATCTAATCCATAATGGATAGGCACCTTTTCATGATTGGTTGATTTCTTATAGGTGTCTATTCGATAGTAGTTGATGGTGGTTGATCATGCTTATTTGGCGGTTGGTAGTTAAGAAGATAAAACCTGAAAACCGTCCAACTTACGACCGCGATATACAAGTCACGATCGTGAATCTTTGATTGGAAGAATTCTGTTCTGAAGAAGAATAAGTCACGATCGTGAAAGTTTGTCGTGACCATGAATTGCATTTTTCTTTAGAATTCTCCTTGTAAATTCACTGGTCTTTGATAGCTTCGATCCTAAGCCAAATCTTTAAATTCCACGCAACTTTTTGCACCTTTTTCACTCTTTTTTCATGGAATTCCACTTTAGATCATTTTACTCCTAAGATTTTCCTAGTATCTGCATTTGCATTAAAAATAACTACATACCACGTGAAATCTTTTATATGAAGTATAAAAATGACTTAAATTATAGTGTTTAGTGTATAAAATTAATATGATAATAAGTGTAATTATACACTCATCAGCAGCCTAACTTGTGTAGCCATCCAACGCTCAAAATAAAGCTTGAAACTCTCCCCCTGCTTCTACCTCACTGCTTCCAAATTCTGCATCGTAGTGACCTCAAGGTGTTGAAGCCATAATGATCTACCATTGCCTGGGATAGGCACCCCCAATTATAAGAAATGTCCATAGGTAGATGACTGTACCACTCATTTACAGGACTCCAAAGCGTAACAATGAACAGCTTGGCTATCATACTATCGCTTATCCTTAAAGCCCTCATCACATTCTGATAGTGTGAGAGATGAGCACGAGGGTCCATGTTGCATAGCAAAAGTTGGTGGCAACATATCATCGTCTTAGATTATCGAATTGTGTTGGGATACCCATTTTCCCCTGAGCCATATATCCACCATGAGTGGCCAAAAACTACCTCCATAATTCTACCATCCCCAACTATTGGAGGATTTTTTTTGTGTTCCCGAGTAAGCACTATACTGAGTCCCTGGATTTTAGTATCCTTGACCCAGGAACATCTGACAAAGCGCACTCCAACTTGGAACAGGAGGCTGAGTCGGGATGTAGCTGGAGGAGGGTCTGATCTCTGTGGGGCCCATTATCCTTGGTGTAAAAGAGGTCTGACCTGGCTGCCCCAAGAAGAATTAACCACCAACTTGCGACTGAGAAGTGTTTCCAAATTCATACAGGTTCTGACCAACCTGCGATTGGCCTTGCCCCGCCCCAAGATTTTGTTCCTCTACCACATTCTCTTCTTGTAGGTTGGCCATATTACTGAAATTGTGTGGAGTGCGTTGTTCTGAATCCAAACCTAAGTCTTCACTAGAGTCTATATACGAAACCCCTTCTAAAGTGGCCGTGATTGGAGAGATGCGGATTAGATGGAGAGAAGCCCTATTCCAAACCTTCTGATAGACAGGCTTTTTCCTAGCTGAAGTACACAGGAAGATCATTAAGGTATTCATATTAAGTCATGATGCGTGATTGATGCGTGAATTGTTAATGTTATGGCTGCGTACACAAAGGGTTAACGTGCCATGATGCGAAGTAAAAATCAATCAAAATAGAAAAAAAACATTAGTCCAGGTAATAAGGATGAGTGAATAGAATACCAGCCCTTGGGGGTGGATTCGAGATCTGCACTCTGTCTATGGGACAATGTGATAGGAATGATGCGATGAAGTGACCTAATTACCCGTGTGGCAATAGGTCAAAAAATCAAGATCTGGTGCTATGACCAAATCTTATGAAGATGTCTAATTATTTTCGAGTAAGCTGTGTGACATACCCTAATGAAAAGTGGTCTAAAATGTATGAAAATAACTACCGTGTGTAGCATTTAAATGAATGTTTTGGTTCTTTTTACCTAATTAGGGCATAGTATCGGATGCTAATGTGAGCATCGTTATAAAAAAGGTATGCGATGATGCATGAATTATTTCCCTTCGTGGGAGGATAGTTCGAGTGAGTGGATACCTCGAATAAGGGTAAGGTAGGTTTTTGAAGTAAGTTCATCCCGTGTGGGCTCAGGTTAGGACATCAACTAGGATATCCTTTAATGTGGGAGGACATGGTTTGTGTTTTGCCTCATTTAGGCTTTTGGTGTATATAATCACCCCGAAAGGGCTGTGAATCGGACGCCAAGTGGGCATCGCACAAAGATTTGGGTAGGTTTATCTTAAGAGTCGGACATCATGTGGACGTCACGCTGAAAAATGGGTAAGTGATGTTACATTATTCTAATTGGTTTCATGTTGCCCTAGGGTGATGTGATCCTGAGTGTCAACTAAATCCTAAGTATGAGTGATTCCAAATTGGCATTGTGTTGATGATAACATAACATGTCCATTTAACATCATGAGTGTGTGCATTCGAGTATCTGCATTAAGATTCGTGGTTAGCATGGCATGTTTGTACAAAGCATGATGAATCAAAAAGAGGTAAACACACAACACATAGCACATAATATCCAACTTCCAACCATACAACTCCCACGAGTAGGATTTTTGGTTAGTCTCTATCCTTAGTTTGGTTTATCTTAGTACCACGAGGATACTAAGGAGCGCACCTGCAAGAAAATATAATGCATGGTTGTTTATTGGTTAATACCCTAGGGAAAATGCCTACAACTTATTTCCATGAGGTTCATAAATGGGTTGCTGATGTAGAAGGTTCTTGTTGCACTAAAATACACTCCAAGCCTCTCCCCAAATGAGTTCTAACGAGGGAGGTACATGCAATATGACAACAAGTGCTCCACCCGCTCAAGTACTATCTTTTCTCAAGGAGGTAGATTAGTACAAGAGAAAGTTTTGCGGTAATATGGTACCTTAAACAAAAGGGCTAATCCCCTCTATTGCAATGCGAATTTATGAATATGTTATAATTAAGAGAATATGAAATAATGTGATCAATAATTTTTGACACTTATCAAAATCTAAAACCTTTAAAAAAATAAGTTTTTAGAACAAATTCCCTAGTGAAGTTGCCACTGTGAGCAGACGACAAGGAGCGATGGGCCGAGAGCGCGTGGAATGAGAGGCGTTGTCCACCGGGGTGTTTTTGTTGAAAATAAAGTGTACCGGTTCATGGACTCGAAAAGTTTAATTGAGAAACCAAAAACATTTTTAGATCTGTCAAACTCGAATCCGCCATCTCTTAGTGTGGAGTCAACACCTGGATTAGCTCTTCCAGGAATTAAAGTCTTGTGAGGCTTAACATCCGGGGGACGGTCACTAAGACTTAAAGATTCGAGTTCGGGATAAGTTGCTTATTACTTATTGGATCACATTATATTATATCTACGAAAAACTATATTTCTTATTTGTGCATATTCGCACTTATGTCGTTTTCAAGTTATAATGCATGATTCACGTATATTTGAAAAGTGATAAATTCATACATAATGTGGTAAATAAATGTGGAAAAGTAAAGATTAAAAATTAAAAAACCTCGGGGGATGCAACCACCCGCCTAATCTATTAATTAAATTTCCCAAAAATAATTGACATGCAATACCCAAAGGAAAATAAAACCCTAGGCATATATCTAATCCTAATCTACCTGCATCCACAAAGATAAGCATAGGATATATCACAACATTTACACATATGATCGATTTGATTTCGGCGAGGCCCGTGCGGCCTAATTAAAATGAACGACGATTAAAAGTTCATATTTAGAAATAAAAAGGTTCATTTTTATTTACACGTTGGTTGCTCATTTTAATTAATGAAAATGCTCGCATGGCGAAGATGTGAGGGTTATTATCCGGGAATAGATTTTTATTCCCTTCGTGGAGGGATTCTAATAGATATCTCCATTAAAATAAAAAATAAAAGAAGAAGAAGAATTATTACAACAATATTTACATAATAAAAATAAATTAAATAGTCCCTAGGTCCACATGTAAAATAAAGTAGAAAAAAACACAAGAAACACGAAATAGCAGCTCTAGGAACTCAGAGGCTTACCCTTACGGAGCGAATCCATTTCGAAATACCCGCTTGACCTTTAGGAGTAATCCTTGTTGTCTTTTGAGTTCTTTGGTGTTTGGAAAAAATTTTGGAACAAAAAGATTTTTAATTTGAGATAATTTAGAAGATCAGAGTGTATTGAGTTTGTATTTTTCTGCTGAAAATTTCCGGTCCCAATTACCAAAAATTCCCGAATATCTATAGGAAAAAACCCACAAATCCAAAAATAGAAAGAAATTCTAGTGAGGCTCTTACCAAAATTCGGTGAGGAGCCTCGCCAAATTTCTGGCGAGGCTAGCCAGAAATTATGGCGTGGCCGGCCCGGTCCTCGATTCTAGTATTTTTGCAAATTTTTTGTATCTTTTCGTATTTTTAATTAATTTTGAAAAATATTTTTTTTGTTTAATTTTATTAAACTCTAATTTTTTTCAATTTAAGTCCTTAAAAACAAAATTAAAGACGATAAGCACTCCCATTTGAAGATCTCCGAATAATAAAAAATTGTGTAATTCTAGAATTAAAATCCGAAAAGCCAACATCATCGAATAAGCGAGCTGGTAAAAAATCCCGTGCTCACACCAAGATAACATTTGGCCCTTTTTCAAGTAATAAGGCCTCCTCAAGTTGCTTAATCAGCTTGCCAGCAGCGAAGTTAAACACATTGTTGATGATTTCGAGCCCTTTGACCTCTTCCCCATTTAGAATTGTTGGCTCGGGCTCTCCTAGATACGCCTTACTCCCCTCTGGCTCACAAATGCTTATTATGTTGCAGAATAGGGGTCGCTTATGTTTATACATTTTCCTATTTGGGGCAAAGCCCAAACCTAGCCCAGGTGTGACAAGAATAGGGTCAATAGCTCTGATAATCCCTAGACGGTGCTTTCCCATACCTCTTCCCGTGATAAAATCCTATTTCTTCATTTGAGATTTCAGACTTCCAAGGAAAAAAAAGATACCCCCTTGGAATTCTACTCTCCTTCTTCATTCCTTAGGTGGTCACTGCCACCCTTAGCCCTTGCGCCTCTCTTTCCTCAAATGTTGTGGCCGCCACAACTGATTCTTCATCTGCCTCAATAGTTACTAATCACCCATTACGAATGAGCTTAATTTTCTTGTTCAAGGTAGATGGGACTGCCCCTTGTGCATGAATCTTGGGTCGGCCTAGCAGTAGAGAATATTTTACTAGAATATCCAATATAGTGAACTTTATTTTGGAGGTCACCCCTCATGCAGTGAACTCTACTTCAAAGACTCCAACTACCCCCCTCTTAGAATCATCATATGCTCGAATTATGATGTCAAATTTAGTTGCCATATCCTCTCGTAGTTCTAGATGAGGTAGGATTTTGAGTGGGTATAGGTTTAAGGCCGACCGGTCATCAACCATCACACAGGGGATTAATCGATAAAAAAATTCACACTTTGACATATAGTTCCCTATTATGTACACCGAGTGCTTGTGGCAACTCCGATTGATTGAATGTTATAGATGATAGTTGGCGGAGAGTAATCCCTTCGATAATCGCCCACACATTTCAACTACCGAAGTTTTAGGCGTCGTAAGCATTTCAATCAATTTTTTTACAAGCCCCATCCTGTGCTTTTATAATATTTCCAGAATCTTCCAAATGCTTAATTTTTCTTGAATCCCCTTTAGATGGTTAACCAAGGGATCAATGTCTAGCTCATTCTCGTCTACCTTCGAGGGGAGCGGTGGCTCGGGTTGCTCCCTAGAAACCTCATCAAGAGTCAAATTGTTTATCTTTATAGCCTCCTCCCTTCGAAAAACCCTTCCACTATAGGTAACTCTCAATACCCCATCCTTGATTACTCTTGTTTCAGTAGGGGTCATCCACGGGTATTGATTATACCCATCATCAGATTGGATCTGAGATCCTTTCAACTGATAAGTCTCCAAATTGATGGGTTTCTTCCTATAAACTATAGTCTCGCCCTCGATTGAGGTTCCCTTGTCTGTCTTTCTCTTTCTCTTGGATTTGAGTACATAGGGATCCAGGTCAATTGGTGCCTTCACTATTATTTTTCCAAAACCAACCTTCTCTAATTCTCTTCGGGGCTTTGCTAAGAATACTTCTATTAGTGGATATTCTTCCATGCATTCCCCTTTGTGAGTCAACGTGTTTATTCCCAGATTGGATGCTGACAGCATGGTAAGGATTGAATTGGTCGGTATCCCTGACTCTACTACAAGGACATTACGGCACCCTGTTACACGTTCTCTATCAAGATGGTAGGCGTGATACGATAATTCATCAAAATCTGGGATTGTCAGTCTTGACAGGTGGTAGTGATACCAGTAGTTCGATCCTTCTATCATCAACCGAACACCAGCTTATTCGGTTGGTCTTGCAGGCATTACCCCATAAATGAACATCTATCGCTTTATATAATTTGTGAGCGACTAACCATCCCTTTGTTTGCAAGTGAGTAGATCTCACATGTTTTGTTTTGGCAGCTCTAGGAATGCAAATTCTGACTATAATTCTGCAGCAATGTAATTCCATGTGCTTATTGTTTGCTCCGACTGCATGTCATACCATTGGTTCGCTACTCCCACTAGCAAACAAGGAAACAGCATGGCAATCATATTTAATGACAAGCCTTGTGCCTAGCACAAGGTGTAGAATTTGAAAAGATGGGAAGACGGCGTGTCATTCCCATCAAACATGGATATACAAGCCAAATTGAAGCTGGGCCTTGGGACCTCCTCCCGATTAGTAACTTCCCGATTGCTCAACTGTGACTCGAGAATCTCATCACATCATCTGATTCCATACCTAACTCGATTGCCATAACGTATTAGTCTTCCCTACTGGTTGATGCTTCTCTTGATAGTACCCTCCCTATGCGAAGCGATGTAGGTTTCTAGTCAGTAAAAATCAACAATCCAGCAAGGCTGACCTCAGATGCCTTGATCTCACCTCCAAAACCTCGATGATTTGACTCTTCCTCTAGCCTCTTCAAAACATAATTAGGATCACTTCTTGATCCGATTATCATCACAAATTCCCCAAGTGCTTCAGACACGCACTTTAGAACCTTCTCCTCCTCAATCCTGGAGTTGATTATTCCTACCTTTTCCTCAAAGTTTGACAAAGGGTTTATCTCGGTACTTGGCTTCAAGGCTAGTTCATGGATAATCTTATCATCCACTAGTTTCTGAATTACCTTCAGTAATTCTTTGTAATTGTTCATCCGGTGTCTCATAGTCACGTGGAAGTCGCAGAAGTTGTTCTTGTCCTCGAGCTTAGGAGGAACATGCTTTTTCAAGCTCTCCATCTTCTTGAGTTCCCGTAATTTAGTGAACAAGAACCTGAGGTTGGCTGTGTAAGGGGAGATGCCATGATATTCTTCCTTAGAAAACCTAGCAACAGCTACCTTCTCTTCCTACACCAACTATACTGCAGGCTGTTTTGCCTTCACTTGCACGGGCTTAGATTCGTTCTTCTTGTACCAGTGATTGCCGATTGGCTGCTCCACTACCTCCTCCAGAGTGTCGTAACGCTCTATCAATTCCCTAAGCTTAACAATTAATTTCAGCAAACACTGATGAGACTGTAACTTGACTTGCGTGGTCATCCAACGCTCAAAGTAAGGTTTGAAACTCTCCCCCTACTTTTACCTTACAACCAAGTTTTGCATTGTAGTGACCATCAAGGTGTTGAAACCATAATGATCTACCATCGCTTAGGATAGATGCCTCCAATCATAAGTTATATCCATAGGGAGATGATTGTACCACTCATTTACAAGACTCCCAAGCATAACAATGAACATCTTGGCCATCATACGCTCACTTATCCTTAAGGCCCTCATCACATTCTGGTAGTGTGCAAGATGAGCACGAGAGTCTGTGTTGCATGTGTACTTCTCAAATTGGGGCTTAGTAAAAGTTTGAGGCAGCGTGTCTTCATCTTTGGTTGATGACTATATTGGGATCATTCCCATCTACCCTTGTGCAATGTGTCCACCATGGGTGGCCAAGAACTGTTGCCATACTTCTGCCATCCCCGATTGCTGGAGGATGTTGTTCGGTGTTCCCGAGTAACCACGATACTGAGTCCCCGGATTGTAGTGTTCCTAACCTTAGAACATCTGAGAAGGTGTACCCTAACATGGAATTAGAGGCTGAGTCATCCCTTGGATGAACGGGATGTAGCTGGAGGAGGGTCTAATCTCTTTTGGCCCCACTGCCCTTGGAGCAAAAGAGGTTTAAAGCGGCTTCCCGGGAAAAATTGGCCACCAACTTGTGGCTAAAAAATGTTTCCAAACTCTTACATGGTCTGACCAACCTACGGTTGGCCTTGCCTTGCCCTGAACTAGTAGTAAGTCGAAGCATTTATGTTAGAGGCTGGGAACATTGCAGCAGAAGAGGACGGTCTCCTTGGTAAAGTTGTACTACTAATATTCGGATTGGGCACTACATCATTGGCCCTATGTTTGGACTACCCATTTCTGGTGTGACGGTTGATGAGTGATGCAAACTAGTCACTATTTACAAATGCGTTCATGGCGGTCGCAATCTCAGGGCTCAACGACAATTGGTTCGTTTGCGGAACCTGTCCCGCAACAAGAGTCTGCTCTTCCCCATATTATCTTCCTATAAGTTCCTAACCTGAACAAAGTGCGTTGCTCTGATTCCGAACCCGAGTCTTCACTAGAGTTTATGTACGGAACCCCTTCTACAATGGCCGTGATTGGAGATATGAGGATTAGTCCGTGAGAAGATCTATTCCAAGCCTTCTAGTAGACAGGCTTTTTCTTGGCTGAAGTACATGAGAAGATGATCAAGGTATGCATGTTAGATTTATGATGTGTGATTGATGCATGAAATGTTAATGTTATGGATGCGTACATAATGTTAATGTTAATGTAATCAAACAGAAGTGTTATTTATTAGATAAGGAGATAAGGATGAGTGAATGAAAGTCCAGCCTTTGTGGGTGGATTCGAGACCTGCACTATGTCCATGGGGTAGTGTGATAAGAATGGTGCGATGAAGTGACCAAATTACCCATTTACAATAAGTCAATAATTCGAGATCTGGTGCAATGACTAGATCTCAAGAAAATGTCCAATTATTTTTGGGTAAGCAATGTGACATACCCTAATGAAAAGTAGTTCGAAAATGTATGAAAATAACTACTGTATATAGCATTTAAATGAATGTTTTGGTTCTTTTTTCCCAATTAGGGTAGAGTCTCGGATGCCAGTTTGGACATCATTATAAAAAGGGTATGTGGTGATGAATGAATTATTTCCCCTCGTGGGTGGATAGTTTGGGTGAGTAGACACCTCGAATAAGGGTAAAGTAAGGTTTTTAAAGTAGGTTTGCCCCATGTGGGCTTAGGTTAGGATATCAATCGGGATATTACTTAATGTGGGAAGACATGGTTTGTGTTTTGACTCATTTAGGCTTTTGGTGTGTATAATTACCCCTGAAGAGCTATGAATTGGATGCCAAGTGGGCATCGCGTAAAGATTTGGGTAGGTTTATCTTAAGAGTCAGACATCATGTGGACTTCATGCTGAAAAATTGGTAAATGATGTTACATGATTCTAATTGGTTTCATTTTTGTCCTAGGGTGACATGATCTTGAGTGTCAACTAAATCCTAAGTATGAGTGACACCAAATGGGCATCATGTTGATGATATGCCCATTCAAATTGTTTTAAATATCATGAGTGTGTGTGTTCAAGTGACTGCATTAAGATTTGTGGTTAGCATGGCACAATTTTACAATGCATGATGAATCAAAAAGTGGTAAACACATAGCACATAATATCCAACTTCTGACCATACAACTCTCACACGTAGGGTTTTTGGCTAGTCTCTATCCTAAGTTTAGTTCATCTTAGCACCATGAGGATACTAAGGAGCGCACCTGCAGGAAAATATAATGCACGGTCGTTTGTTGGATAACACCCTAGGGAAAATGCCTATGGTTTATTTACATGAGGTTTGTAAATGGGTTGTTGATGCAAAATGTTCTTGCTGCACTAAAATACACTCCAAGCCTCTCCCCAAATGGGTTCTAACGAGAGAGGTACATGCTATATGGTAATAAGTGCTCCACCCACTCAAGTACTATCTTTTCTCAAAGAGGCAGATTAGTACAAGAGAAAGCTTTGCGGTAATAGGGTACCTTAGACTTACGGGCCAATCCCCTTTATTGCAATGCGAAATTATGAATAAGTCATAATTAAGAAAATATGGAATAAGGTGATCATAATTTTCAGCACTTATCCAAAATCTAAAACTTTTGAAAAAAAAAGTTTAAGAAAAATCCCCTGTGGGGTCGCCAATGTGAGCAGATAACACAGAAAGCAATGGATCGAGGGCGAGCTGATGAGAGGCGCGGTCCACCGGGGTGTTTTTTTTTAAAATAAAATTACCAAGTTGAGGACCCAGAAAGTTCAAAAGAGAAAGTGAAACATTTTAAATTGGTCAAAAACCCAAATCTACCGTCTCTTAGTGTAGAGTCACCACCTAGATTAGCTCTTCCAGGAATTAAAGTCCTGTTAGGCTTAACATCCGAGAGACGGCCTAGTAAGACACAAAGATTCGGGTTCGGGATAAGTTGCTTATTTCTTATTGGATCATATTATATTACATCTACAGAAAACCGTATTTCTTAATTGTGCATATTCTCACTTATGTCGTTTTCGAATTATAATGCATGATTCACACATATTTAGAAAGCGATAAATCCATACATAAAGTATAAATAAATGTGGAAAAGTAAAGATTAAAATTACAAAAACCTCGAGGGATGCAACCGCTCGCCTAATCTATTAATTACATTTCCGCAAAAAAAATATAATTGAAATTGCGATACCCGAAAAAAAAAATAAAATCCTAAACATACATTTAATCCTAATCTACCTTCATCCACAAAGGTTAGCACAGGGTATAACACACCATTTACACATATGTTCGATTTGATTTTGGCAAGGCCCATGTGGCCTAATTAAAAAAGACGACGATTTAATATCTGATTTAGAAATAAAAAGGTTAATTTTTATTAACACGTTGGTTGCTCATTTTAATTAATGAAAATGATCACATAGTAAAGCTGTGAGGGGTGTTATCCGGGAATAGATTTTTTATTCCCTACATGGGGGTATTCTAACAGATATCTCCGTTAAATAAAAAGAAATAAAAGATGAAGAAGAATTATTACAACAATATTTTCATAATGAAAAAAGTAGAATAATCCCTAGGTCCACATGTAAAATGAAACAGAGAAAAATAAAGGGAGCACGAAACAAGCAGCTTTAGGAACTCAGAGGCTTACCCTTACAGAGTAAATCCACTTCGATATACCCGCTTGACCTTTAGGAGTAATCCTCGTCGTCTTTTAAGTTTTTGGTGTTTGAAAAAATGGTTGAATCAAAAAGTGTTTTTATTCGAAAATATTATGGAAAATCAGTGTTTAGTTTGTCTTTTCTACTAAAAAATTCAAGTCCGGATCCCCAAAAATTCCCCTGATAAAAGGAAACACATTTCGGCGAGGGGGTATGCCCTTGCCAGAACTTTGGTGAGGTTGCCTCGTCAAATCCTGGCCAGGCAGGACCTGAATTTTTTATATATTTTTTTAATTAATTTAAAAAATATATATTTTTAATTAATGTTACTAAATTCTAATTTTTTCCAATTCCTTAATAATTTAAGTCTTTGAAAACAAAATTAGCGACAATGAGCACTCCCATTTGAATATCTCTGAATAATCGAAAATTGTGTGATTCAAGGATTAAATCCTGAAAAGCCAACATCATCGAATGTGTGAGCTAGTACAAATTCCCATGCTCACAGGTAGGATTTAGAGGTACCTCTAGGTTAGCTGTTTGACCCAAGGATGGGTGTGAGCACGGGATTTTGTACCAGCTCACGCGTTCGATGATGACGCCTTTTCCAGGATTTTATCCATGAATCACACAATTTTCGAGTATCCTGATGCATCCGAATGAGAATTCTCCTCGTCTTCAAATTCGAAAAGGACGTTTCCAACAAAATTACTTAATTCGAAAAATTAATAAAAAGTAATAATTAATAAAAAAATAAAATTCAAAAATTAAAAAAAATTAAAACATGATGGAAAATCTGATTCGGGGATTCGCATCGTCAAAGGTAGGCGAGGCGAACCTCACCGAAAGGCGCTCAGCGAGGCAAGCCTCGCCAAGGGGCTTGGCGAGGCTCAAGCCTCACCCAAGCTTTGGTGAGGCTCCCTCGCCAAGCTTTGGCGAGGCACATGGCCTCACCAAAGCCGCCGCAAGGGGCCTTGCCGGAGTTTTTTTTCCGGCGAGACCCCTTGCTGGAAAATCTTACTTTTTTTGGAATTTTCGGAATTTTCCTATAAATAGTAGGATCATTCCCGATAATCCGGGTCCCAAAATTATCAGATAAAAAACATAGCTTCAGAACGACCTTTGCTTTCAAGAATAAAATGAACAATTTTGGGACTTTCTACTACAACTTTTTTTACCTAAACTTAAAGGACGAGGAGGATTTCTCAAAGACTGATCGGATTCTTCGACATGGATTCGTTAAGTAAGGGTAAACCTCTGAGTTCCTACAACGGCATATCTTGTGCTTTAAGTGTTTGATTTCTTCTTCTGATTTCATCTATGAACCTAGAATTTTAATTATTTTTATTTTTATTTCAATTGTTGTAATTCTTCTTCATCTTTTTCTTTATTATAAGGAGATGTATGTTAGAACACCCCCACGAAGGGAAT
>CATIWQ010657614.1:0-13836 GCA_949673415.1 Euphorbia schlechtendalii
AAAAAAATATTATTTAAATAAGGTATGGTGAATTTATTTACACAATACACTAAATAAATAAAGTAAATATGTAATTTAAAACTAAGTAAAAATTTTATATAGATATTATAAAAGAAATATAATATAAATATGTATCAAATAAGTGTTGTAGTTGAATGGTAGGCATAATGAATAATAAGCTGAGGGTCATGAGTTTGATTCCTACCTATTGCAAAAAAATTTAAAAAACATTAGTTTGAACAAGAATAAGTGAACCGACCAGTTGGAGCAACTGATTTCCGGTTCGATCGGGTCCGACCGGCCAGTTCAACCGGTCAATATCCGGTCTTTGACTAGACGTTGAACCGGGTGAAAACTGACCGGACCAGTGATCGGTTCCGGTTCGACCGGCCGGTCCGGTCCGGTTTTCAAAACCATGGTTAAAACAATACTATAAATGCATTTAAGCGTAATTTATAAAAAGTAATTTTATTTTACAAAATGCCACCTGAAATTAGAAAATACTATGCTTCATGCATTGGAAGGTGTTCCTAACTTGTTTCAAAAAATCCATTGTCCTCGTGAACTTTCAAAGTAACCCATAACTATCTAAGCTTTTAAAAAGTGCATAATTTTGCTCCTTAAACATCACGAGTTGGTTTCTGATTGAAGAGCTAATACAAAAATGACATTTTTAAAAAGTCAAACCAACCAGAAATTAAAACGTAACGTCCAGGAAGTAAACTAGTGCACATTTGAAAGTTGATGTAGTTACAAGATCAGCTCAAAAATTCAAGGGAGAAATAGACTTTTTGTGATTACTTGGGACTGGATTAGGTCAAACTATTAACAAAGTAATTGTTTTTTCAAAAAAAAAAAAGATAAATTTAAATGCATAACATTACTATTTTCATTAATAAATCAAAAAAACAAATTTGCAATATTTTTTATTCTTGAGATAATCCATTTCACATTATTTTCAACGAAAGAAAATGTCATAAGAAAAAGAAAATTTCTTATTTTCAAGACGTGTGGATTCCACGATCTCTGCCCTTTTAATTTGAAAATTCCCTACTTTATAATTGAAAAACTACATAAACAGGAAATATATGAACGTCGGGTTGAATTTTCAGTCTGTTCTATGATACGTACATTGTTGAATTGCATTATTAAATCATTTTGTTATTTTTAATTTCATTTATTCAGATGATGTAAAATTAGGCTTCGAACATGATTCCTCGTGCTAATTCTCTGATTGAAGTTAACTCCTAACGCTCCTTTTGTATGTGGTCTGATGGTTCCTGCAAGACAAAAACCGTTGCTATGGGGACTAGCCGTGTGACTGGCGTAGCCTCTCCGATGCTTAAGTTAGATCGGATTTAAGAGAGGAGGCAGGGAGTTTTTTTGTGAATTTAGAATGTGTACCTCTGCGTGGTGGTCCAAAAGATTTTTTTATACTCCATAAACGTCTTCTGGTCTGACCTAAGAGTGTGAATCAACCAGAGTTCTAGCTTGAGTGAATCGTTATCTTGTTAATAAGATAAAGCTTATCTGGATTGGGAGTTCCAATTATTGATGTCTCTTTTGAGGTCTTAGACTCTTAATTGGACTCAATGCTTCTGAGGCGTTGGGTCGGTCCAGGCGGACAAGCCGACTCAGCTTGGTTACCGCCTACACGTTCCTCTGAGACTAAGGGAAGACTTGATTTCCTCCTAATTTGGGGCGGATCCAATCCGCTTGGATGAGCAACGGGGTTTTACCCTCGAGTCGGATTGGAATCGTCTAGATCGGTGCGAACATTCCTAGCCTCACCATTAAGTTTCTCTGTTCCAGGCCCGTACGTGCCTGTCAATATTTTACCTTGTTAACAAAAGTCCCCCCATCAGTGTGAGAGCTTCTTTAGGAGCGTAAGTTTGAGATCCACCTGGCCTAGACGAACTTATCAACACGTATAGATCTAGGGTTTACGTGTCTCAAGCGCTAAAATGAAAAGCTCATGTTTTTTCAAAATTTGAATGTGATGCCGACAACGCGCCACGTTTCACACAAGGGGAAAGTGTCCCTTCAAATGTCAATTCATCTTCTATATAAGGGTTTCATTTTCTCTTTTCACCATTTCTGCAACCTCTTTTCTAATCCGGCGACTGTGCTCTTCTTCATCAGGCTCTGTCAACCATCTTTCCCTTCCTGAAGTTTCTCCGATCAAGCATATTTTCTATACAAGTAAGTTATCATCCTTCTTCTATTTCGCTTTTACCACTGATTTACTATTTTATTGCTGTTTTTTTTTCAAAAACGTTACCATGCTAGCTCTTTGTTTTGTTTATCTGCTACTATTTTGACTTGTGGGATGTTCAGATGTTGATTTTATTTTTGTTTGCCTCCTGGTGCCTTTATCAATTGGTTAGGAAATGATTTTTGTGATTTGTATTTCCTTTTCCCATAACTGCTCATTTTTCTGCTTTCACGGAGTTACTCGTTCATGTGTAGAACGTTTGCTAGATCTTAAGATGTCTATTCATTTGAATGTTGTTAATTTGCTTTCACCGCTATTTAGATCCAAAATACCAACGTAGGTCATTTGAATGCTGTTTATACCGCCTCGAGCTAATTTAAGATTCTTTAGGATATCTTCTAACTGATTAGGATTTTTAATAGGTGAAAATGTCTGATTCCGCCACATCCACTAGTAACCAATTTAGTAGAGAAATAGCTGAAATGAACTCCAAGTATTTCAAACCTTTAAACGTAGATTATACTGATTATGTCTCGACCTCTACGGAACCCCCACCGACTGAAGCCATGTCTGAGCCCAGTGAGAATCGAGCATCCCGCGGCAAGTTCGCCTCGTCTTCCCAATCCTCTTCTGCCTCCGCTTGGGCCAAGATAGACGAAGAGATGTGTTTGTTTCCTCCCGCGCCACCTCGAAATGTCAGATTCTCATCTCGCGGTCGAAGGGTGAAGAGGAGCGTTGCTCGCCCCATGAGGCGACATGTAGCTACTCGTCCTGAATCGGTCACTAGGGAACAAGGGAGAGTGAGGTAGATAGTGAATAGGACTCCTCCAGTCGAGTTGATTGAGTCAGCACAGGACCCCGTTGACTTGGAGTTTGAGAAAGAAGTGTTCCCTTGGCTTAAAAAGTGTGAAGTAGTACTTCCCTCCAAGGAATAGCGGGTCACTCGCCCGCTAGAGGGATATTTTGGTGTTTACATGGACCAAATTTGGTCAGGCTTTGTTTATCCACTTCTTGAGGGTTTGAGTGAAGTTTTGAGAGCCTTTCATCTTAGCCCAGCTCAACTTCACCCCAACGCCTGGATAGATTTAGTCGGTCATTATCTCATCTGTACCGGGATGGAGCTGCATTTTGACGTTGAATTCTTCAGGCGAATTGCTTCACTGAGGAAGACTGCAAGCGAGGATTTATATCATTTTGCGCATCAGGGCGGCTTCTACAGATTTACCAATAAGGTGAATTTCGTGAAGAATTTCAAGAACTACTACGTTTTCATAAAACAAGAGGACCGCTATCCCAGGTTTCCGACTGAGTGGAATCTTTCTCCCGACTTGGGTTGTAGTTTTACCGGCTCAAATTATAGGGTAGAAGCTTTTAAGGCCCTTAAGAAGGAATGTGGCCATGCCAAAACATTAGCTGGGCAATGATGAAAAATATTAGAATTATTGAGTCGGGCCAGCCAGATCCCATTTATCACTCCGGGCTTGAAGTTTTCTCAGGTATTTACTTATTTTCCTTTCTTTTCAGTGTTTAATTTTCCTTCGACTGGCGAACTTGTGCAAAAAGCTGCCAAGGGATCGAAGGGTACCAAACATTCTACTGAACTAGTGGAGCCTGAACTTGTAAATGCAGTTCCCGGCATACGAAGCGGTGATCCTAGCAAGTGTAAAAGGAAGTGCAAGGCTTAAGCTGCTGAAGAAGTTCCTGAGCCGGTTAGTGAGACGCCTCATTCTCCAATAGCTGAAGAGACTTCCCTCCAGCCATTAAGAATTTAATATTCCTTATTGTTACTTCCTATTTAATTTGGTGTTTAAGCTTTGCCTTGTTTCAGAATGCCAATCTGGACATCCCTGCTAACTCCTCCGGGCATGTAAGTCCTGGGTCCCTTCAGGCGGATCTTCTTTTCTTCGCCGGTAAGGGGAATCCCTCAATTTATACCACCCCGATCCAAAGTGTTCTGAGCATAATTTTGCCCCTTCCATCAGAGAAGAAGGATTTGGCCACTAAGAGTCTTCTTCAGTCATCAAAAACCTTGTTCATGATGTCCACTGAGGTAGTTTCTATCTTCCTACTTAGCTTATTGCTAAGCGTCTTGTTTTCTATTAATATTATATTGGCTTTCTTAGATGGCCTCGCATGCGGTTAAGATGACTCGAAAAAGCTGGGACGTGGTAAGGTTATAACGAGCTCATGAGCTTACCTCTCGTGAACTGGAGGATGCCAAAAAGAAGGTCGAAGATATTGAGGCGAATAAGGTTGAGTTGAGTCGGCAGTTAGAGGAGGCCAACAGAAAGGCTGATGAGCATCAAAAGAAAGCTAAGGAGATGGTTTTGGCTAGGGATAAATTGTAGGAGACGGTTTCCAAATATGAGGTGGAGGTTCCCAAGGTGGTCTCTGATTATAGCCAAGCCATGCTCAACATGGCGATGGACGAGCGCGAATACGGCCGCCTCATTTTTTAAGCTTGTCAGGCTTGCCATCCAGATCTTACCGAGGATCTTCTAGTGAAAGTGAAGTACCCCAATGAGCCTGAAGAGGAGGAGACGGCTCTTGATGATTCGGTGGGGGAAGAGCCGGAAAAGGGAGAAGATGACGAATCAATCCACCCCAAAGTGTAGATAGTTTTTAGCTTTATTTTTCTTTTAAACGTTTTGTAAGAATATTCAGCCTTGTTGGCTCTTCAATGATATATTATTTTTCTGCCTTGAGTGCGTTTGTGTATCTCTTAACTACTCATGTGCTTGTCATTTCTAAGATATTTTAGGCCTTATGCTTTCAAGCTACCTGAATGGCTTTATGTCTATCATTTCATAATGTTTAGGTCTTATGCATTTGAGCCGCCTCAATGGCCTTTTGTTTACCATTCTATGATATTCAGGTCTTATGCATTTGAGCCGCCTCAGTGGCCTTTTGTTTACCATTCTATGATAATCAGGTCTTATGCATTTGAGCCGCCTCAATGGCCTTTTGTTTACCATTCTATGATATTCATTCTTTATAGTTTGTGCAATCTCAAAGTATGATCAGTACTTAAATGTGCACGTTTTGACATTATTCAATTTTTATTACTAAAAAATTAAAGTACATCCGGGAATTCTACGCATCAGGTCATCTATCTCTTTCTAAGGGTGGGCAGCCTCATTAAAAACCTTTAGGACAACCCATTAGGGAAAAGTCCATAAAGGAAAAGAGTACGGCCGCCTGAATCCCCCTAAGAGTCGTTAGCCATGTAATATGGCCTTAGCTTTGCAATTTTCTATGTTCTCGGAACATCCTTTCCTTTCAATGTCTACAGCTTGTAGGTTGCTGGTCCGATGACTTGTGAAACTTTATAGGGGCCTTCCCAGTTTACCCCCAGCTTACTTTTTCCTTCTCGCACCTGTGAGGCGGTTGCGTCCTTAAGGACCAAGTTGCCTTCTTGGAGGCGGATTTCCCTGACCTTTATGTCATGGTATTTGGCGATCCTGGCTTTGTAAGCGGCCATGAGGATGCACACCCTCTCCCGCTTCTCTTGTAAATCGTCAAGATGATATCGTAAGTTGATGTCATTCTCTTTCTCTGTGTAGTAAGCCACTCGATCTGATGGAGGATCGATTTCAATGGGTAGAATCGCCTCGACCCCATATACCATTGAAAAAGGTATTTCTCCGATAGATGTGCATGGGGTCGTTCGGTATGCCCATAGCACATTAATCAACTCATCCGGCCAAACTCCCTTTCTTTCCATCACCCTTTTCTTGATTCCTTGACCAAGTGTTTTATTTGTAACTTCCATCTAGCCATTAGTTTGAGGGTGAGCCACCGAGCTAAAGTGGGTCTCAATCATTAATTCTTTGCAAAAGTCTTGGAACTTGCTGGATGTGATTTGAGTGCCATTGTCTGATATGATTCGGTGTGGTACTCCGAATCGCATGATGATTTTCTTCTTGACGAAATCTAGAACTCGCTCTGGAGTGATACTGCTAAGAGCGGCCGCCTCAACCCATTTGGTGAAGTGGTCAATGGCCACAAGAATCTATTTTCTTTACCCGCTTACTTCAGGAAGAGGTCCCGCAATGTTAATTCCCTATGTTGCAAAGGGCCAGGCGGTCAGTAGGGGGAGTTGCACTACATGAGGGATGTGAGATTTTTGTGCATGGATTTGACATTAATGGCAAGACTTGACATACGTTTCCGCATCTAAGTTCATAGACTCCTAATAAAAACCAGCGAGGCTAGCCCTTCTAACCAATGTTACAACCACTTGGTGGGAGCCGCAGTCTCCTTCATGGAGTTCTTGTAGTATTTTTGCTCCTTCTTAAGTCGTTACGCATTTCTTCCAAGCGTCTGAGTATGATTTTCTGTAAAGCTCCCCATTTAGTAAAGAGAACTGCATAGCTTTCCTTACAATTTTGGCAGCTTCAATTTTATCCTCTGGCAGTTTATTGCGGCCAGGTAATCATAGATGGCCTTCATCCACCCAAGATCTCGTTGCTCAATTAATAAGCTTACCTCCATTTCATTGCTTGGGCGGGTGCTTACTTCTTATGGGCATGTGAGGTTTTTCCATTCTTCTTTGCTTGAGGTCACCTTGGCTAATTCATCAGCCCACTCATTTTCTTTCCTTGGAATATGTTCAGCTCTCCAAGCTACTTCTTTGGATTCTAGTATCTCTATAAGATGTCTTACCTTTGAGAGATACTTTGCCATTTCTATGTCTTTTATTTCAAAGTTTTAATTAATCTGGTTTGCGAGTAGTCTTGAGTCACTTTTGAGCAATAATCGATCTGGTGCTATCTCTCAGGCTAGCTCTAACCCTTTGATAACTGCCTCGTACTCTGCCTCGTTGTTGGTCCCGGAGAAGCCTAGTTTTGCTGCATAGGAAAATCTGATTTTTCCAGGGCCTCGAATATAAATGCCGACTCCGGCTCCTTCGTGGGAGGATGCACCATCCACCAGGATTTCCCATTCTTCAGTTTTGATTTCTTTGGTGGGCTCTAGCCCCTCGAATTCAACCACAAAGTTCGCTAAAACTTGAGCTTTCATGGCGCTTCTGCTTTTAAATCTTATGTCATATTCCCCTAGTCGGATAGCCCACTAGACTAATCTCCCAGAAAAATCTGGCCTTTGGAGGACCTTCTTCAGCGGGAAATTGGTCCTCACTGTAATTGTGTTAGCTTGGAAGTACGGCCTCAGCCGCATGGAGGCCGAGATCAACGCCAGGGCTAGTTTTTCGATCCTAGGATATCTGAGCTCGGCGTTTCTCAACACTTTGCTGGTGTAATATATTGGGAACTGGTCTTGCTCATATTCTCAAACCAGAACAGTTCCCACCGCTTTGTCGGTGATGGCCAGGTACATATACAATACATCATCCAGCTGGGGTGTGCTGAGGAGTGGCGGTTTTCCCAGGAATATCTTCAGCTCTTTAAAAGCCTCTTGGCAGGGTTGATCCCATTTGAAGTCTTTATCCTTCTTCATTGCCTTGTAGAAAGGCATGCATCTCTTGGCAGAGAAAGATATAAATCTCCCAAAAGCGTTGATTTTACCATTCAATTTTTGGACCTCGTTAAGTGTTCTAGGTGGTTCCATCTTCAGAATTGCCTCGATCTTCTCAAGGTTGGCCTCTATCCCTCGTCGGGAAATCATGAATCCCAAAAATTTATCGCCCTTAACCCCAAATGTGCACTTTTCTAGGTTGAGTTTCAAGCGATATTCTTGTAGCACTTTGAATACCCTTCGGATGTCTTCTGCATGTTCTGCCTCGCTTCTGCTTTTATTATCATATCATCCACATAAACCTCCACTGTGTTTCCTATCTCATCTCAAAACATTTCATTGATCAACCTTTGATATGTGGCTCCCGCATTTTTCAAGCCGAATGGCATGACTGTATAATAGTAAGTGCCTTCGTGAGTTATGAAGGATTTTTTTTCTTCATCGGCGGGGTGCATGGGTATCTGGTTATACCCACACTTGGCGTCTAACAATGAGTAGACTGCATAGCCTACTGTTGTGTCTACCAATTGATCCATGCTAGGTAGTGGGTATGCATCCTTTGGAGTGGCTCTGTTCACATTAGTGAAGTCTACGCACATTCTGTAGGCTTTGCTTGGTTTTTTCACTAGTACGATGTTGGATAACCAGCTTGGGTAATGTACTTCCCTGATGTGCCTGGCCTTTAAGAGTTTGCCTACCTCTTCCTCAATGGCCCTCTGCCTTTCAGGAGCATACTTTCTTTTCTTTTGGACGACCGGCTTGGCATTTGGGTTCAAGTTCAGCCTGTGTTGCATAACCTCAGGCTTAACACCCACAAGATCTTTCGATGACCATGAAAAGACATGTTGTTGATCTGTGAGGGTGCAAATTATTTCTGCCTTTGCATCATTGCAAAGGTTTCTTCCAATCTTCAGAGATCGTTCTGGGCCAACCTTGAGCTCTTCCAGCTCCTCCGCCACCTTGATTTTCTCCGTCCGATCCGCCTCCAGCTCTTCTTCCACCAGGAGTGATTCTCTATGTAATGAGGCCAGGTATGCCTCCTGAGATACCTGAGGGTTGCCTATTATCACCGCAGTTCCTTTCGTAGTTGGTATGTGAAATACCAAGTCCATTGGGGAGATGAGCATGCGAATTTTAGTTTGGAAAGGTCTGCCCAATATAACATTGAACCCTACTGAGATGTCCGCGATGGTAAATTCTACTTTCCCACAGAACTTATGCTTTAGGCTCCCCATTTCTACTTCTAACGTAACTTCGCCCAACGATTGTTTTGGTGGGCTATTAATCCCAATGAGCGGCGAGCATCCGGCTCAAATCCTGGAGTGATGCACTCCCAACTTCTCCACAACACTCTTCGTGACAATATTCACTGAGCTGCCTATGTCCAAGAGAATTCTTCTTACTCTGAAGTTCTCCATAATTGCTTCCACAACTATGGGATCGGCATGCTATTTTTCAACCAATGAGTTTTGCCTAAACGGCTTCAAAATTTCCACCTCGATTTCAACATTGTTCTTCTTACCAGATGAACCTCTAGCTTTCTTTTGGGGCGACTATAATTCTGGTCCGCCTACAATCACCATTATTACACCTTTTGTTCCGTCAGACTTTCTATTCTAGTCTTCCTCCCTCTCATCTGCACTTCCCTCTTTTCTTTCATGTCTCCTTGTGATTCCTTTCACGAATTGGCTAAACTTACCAATCTTAATTAGCTCATATACTATGTCTGCCAACGATCGATAATCATCCGTGTGATGTCCCTTAGTTCTGTGATAGTCACAATATTTGTTCAAATCACGCCCCAAGGAGACTCCATCTGGGATTTTAGGAAAGTGAATGTTTTTCTTCTCTGGGGTCTTTTTTATAGCCACTAGTATCTGGCTAAAGGTGCATTCAACCTTGGGCGGTCCTCTTCCAGATCGACATATCAGTCTCGACTAGATCCACCTCGTCCTTTTCACCTTCTATCATCAAATCTTGGTCTATCCTCCCTCTTTGCCTCTCTTCCCTAACCTTCTTTTCTTCGATTGAAATTTATTTCATCAGCTGGGATCAGGTCCTTAACCATGCCAAGCATTTGTTGCAGGCTTTTAGGGTGTCTAGTGAGGATTGCATTCCTCAAGTCTCTACTACGCGTTCCATTTAGCATTGCTTCTTTGGCAGTGCTGAAATCTAAGTCTCGTACTTCTAGATAGGCTTCATTTAAACGGTTGTAATAATCACGAAGACTCTCTTCTGACCCCTGCATAATTTCGTACAGACTTCTTGCTACCAACCCAATTGGGCAGATCCTAAAAAATGTTTGCAAAATGTGTCGCTAAGCTTATCCCAGCTTCCTATGGAGTTAGGAGGCAATGAGGTAAACCATTGGGCCGCTGGTCCGCCTAGCGTGGCTGAGAAGTATCGACAGATATATGCTTTTGTGGTTCCCGCCATTTCCATTCGATTTTTTAAGTCTGCAGCATGAGAATTAGGATCATCCTTTCCTGTGTACTTGTCGAAAGCTGGTATGTAGATAAGTCTGGGCAGGGTTTGATCAAGGATGTTTTTCTTGAACGGTGAAAAGTTGGTTCTCGATGTTGCCTCCTGGTAAGGGACAGCTAACTTTGCAAAAAGCTTCCTGGCTTTCTTCTCAAATTCCGGGTCATCTTCCTCTTCGCTTTTTGGCTCAGCAGCCCGCTTTAAATTTCTATCCTTCAGGGGTGGTTCAAGTTGCTTGCCTGTTCCTAACCCTTATATGGTGGCCAACGTTGGCCCTATGTCTCCAGGTGGTATCTGACCATCTTTCATCGCCGAAACTAACCCTTGGAGTAATGATAATTGTGTTGACTGCCCAAGAGGTGTTTAAGGAGATTGAGGCTGAGGCTAAGAAGGATGAAGTAGCTGAGGTTAGAAAAGAGGACAAGGTTGAGGAGAAGGAGGATGAAGCTGAGGGTGAGAAGGAGGACGAAGTTGAGGGTAAGAAGGAAGAAAAAGTGGAAGAAAAGAAATAGGCTGATAAGCAATCTTTACTGAAAGAGAAACTGCCAAAGGAAGATCCATTCCTATCAGCTCTTCAGAAGGAGGAAGCTCAGAGGACTATAGTGGTTGAATGGGGTGTTCAGTCATTATCATCAGATCCTGTTGATGTGTTTGTTACCATGACCCGCTTAGTATTTTCCAAGAACAACATTAGGCCAGAGGATATAAAGGAGGAGGATGATGAAGAAGAAGAAGAAAAGAAGAAAGATGAGGAAGTTCTGCTGGAGGATGTGAATGAGGAAGATGATGATGACACTCGGATCATAAGGGAGTCTAAGACTCAGTCAAAGCCAATTTCTCCCTACCAGCAGCTACCATCTCTTCATCAATAACAATAGCAGTGTTCCTCTATCCAAAAGGGTCTGGTGGATCCAAACAGCTCCATGACTCTTATCCCAAGACCTGCGAAACAAAGGATCTATGGAGATGAGTCTCCTGGAAGCAGAGGATGGATGTTTGGAGATCCAGTTGAGGGAGGAAACTCTAATGCTCCTGTTCCCGTCAACTCCCTTCATCACATAGGGAAGACGCTTGATAATTTCCTCACAATGGCTCTTCACCTTGATAACTCAATTGTGGACATCATGATTGCTCCTTTCAATCGTAAACTTACCCAGAGTGTAGCCCTTATCTCAGAGCAGACGCAAATAATAATGGAAAGAGCTGATAAGATTCCTCTTCCTTCCCAAATTCGCTCTGAACTTATACAGCATCTACAGCCTCTCATGGAGATTAGGCTCAGCAATTACATTGACATCAGAGACTCTCTGGAAAAGCTAAACAGAATGATGGAAATTGGTGAAAGGGGTCTGGAGATGATCCATGATGAAGTTAACGGGGTGAAGGAAGAGTCCCAAAAGCAGATTACTAATGTTATGTCTACTTTGGAGACTGCCATTGAGTGCACTTCAATAGAATTCTCCACGGAGCTGAAGAATGAAATCCAGGCACTCAAGACTCAGAATGCCCTCTATCCGTGTTAGCAAGAGAAAATCCAAAGTAGTCTTGATGAGATGTTGAAGTAAATGAATGATTCTAAGGCTGAAACTCTCAAGGCTATTGCGGATTCCAAACGGGGGCTAAGGTTTGAAATCTTCAAGGCTGTTGAAGATTCTCACAAGAAGATCACTGAAACCACCTTTTCTCAGAAGAACGAGGTTGTTGATGAATTGGATGATCAACTAAAGAAGTTTGCTGCTGCCCTTACCAAGACCACTGTTGAAGCTAGAGACATCATTGTGGCAAGGAATGCAAGCACTTTAGAGGCCCTTTAAAAGAGCATTGATGGGCTAAGTAATCAGATTGGTGGCCTATCTCTTCACTCCTTCTACTCACATGACAGTGAGATTGTTCCGTTCCTGCAGCATCTAGTAAATAGGCTTAACACTCAGTGGATTTGGAATCAGAAGGCTCTCCAAGTTATCCTTGAAAACGTCTTTCCTGCTATCCCCCAACAAGGTTGCAAGATTGATTCAGCAGATAGTCCCTCCTCTTCAAGCAAATGCAAAAGCCATTCATGAAGTTATCCAAAGGTTTGTACTTGATGAGCAGAAGATTGTCTCTCAACTTTTTGGCATTGAGTGGAGGGAGAAAAACAAGCACAACTTCAAGGACATCTGGGAAAGATGAATGATTTCCAACCAAGCTTCAAGCAGCGCCATGGAGATAGATCAACGGGAGGAGACTCAAGATGAATTCTTAGCGCTTAAAGAAAAACCATTGTAATAGAATTCATTGTAAAAACTTGTAAACCAATGTGATTAATAAAAAGGTTTTACATTTCCTCTAAAGTACAACTCTTCATTGTACTGATCTTAGTTTATGTCATTAAAATCAAAACTCAGAACCTAAGCTTTAGATTATGAGGGAGAAAGTATATTCTATGCTTGACTCCACTCAGAACCAACAAAATAAGAGAGATTGTTGGATTCTGAAGTTAAATTAGTTTTGTAAGTTCTGAGTTCAGAAGCACCAAGATTCGTCAGTAGGACTGTGGTGTCTTAGAAGCAGTTAAAAGATCAGAAGAACACTCAAGATTCAAAACCTCAAGAAGCCCCTCAGATGTACTGCAAAGGATAACTTAGTCTTTCGGCGCTAAAAGTCAAGAAAGCTGATCTTGCATTTAATGTCGTAGCGTACTCTGTCCCTAAGTCTACTACAAGACAAAGTTTGTTGGAAAATCGGGAACAAAAACATTTTCGCAAATCTAATCTGCACCTGCCGTACAAAGTGGGTCCCCAAATCAACCTAGCATAGCATGGCGCAGACCAAAATTGGACGAGCTACTTTAACGGATTGTTAACGGAAACAAGATTGAGAGAGAACGGCAGAATTCTTGGCAACGGTCTAATATCAACGGAAACATTCTCTCCCTCTATAAAAAGATGATTTCCACCATTGAAGAAGTTTACTGAATTAACAAAAGAACTCAAGAGTGAACAAATTCTCAATTCCACTTGCAATCTTCTTCTAGCAAATATTCAAATCTTACATGTTTGTATTTGAGCTAACTCAAACAAAGTTCAAAAGGTCACAAAAATTGTTTATCTATAAACTGCTGTAAGTCACACTAAGCAAAGGGTAACTTAGTGTGAGGGAGCTTGACAATCTCATGAGGAAAGTACTTAAGAGAGAAGAAGCTCAGAGCCTCAGATACAGGAGGACGGTATTCCTGTATTGGTATAGCTCATCATAGGCCAGACTGTTGGAAGGAACTTCAGTCATAAGCTGTAAAGGGTTTGCTTTTCACCAGAAGAAAAGCTACTAGTAAATTAAATCTTGGACAAGAGATTCTAAGGACTGGATTAGGCAGAAGCTGAACGAGGATAAAATCTCTGTTTGCATATTTCCTTACTCTGCTCTATTTTTTGTGTTTATTTAATTCCGAAACTGAAACACTTAAATATATAAAGGGGACTCTGAGTAAAAAATATTTACTCAGAAGCATCTTTAGAAGCAACCTTCTGAAGTAAACTGTGAACTCGAAAAAGAGTCATTCACCCCCTCTGACCTATTTTATCACCCTACAGGGTTCAACAATATATATTAAGTTATACATATATTAAGTTATATTAAGTTATACATATGTCCTATTAAGTTTTATATATATATACATATATATATGT
>CATIWQ010657718.1:0-33140 GCA_949673415.1 Euphorbia schlechtendalii
GGTGCAACATACCAGCGAGCAATTACAACCCTCTTGCATGATATGATCCACAAGGAGGTGGAAGTTTATGTGGATGACATGTTTGTGAAGTCCAACACCAAGGAGGAACATCCAGCTGTCTTAGACAAGTTTCTCACCAGAATCGAGAAATACAATCTCCGCTTGAACTTGAAAAAGTGCGTATTTGGGGTTACATCAGGGAAACTCCTGGGATATACAGTCAGCCAAAAAGGAATTGAGATGGATCCTGATAAAAGCAAAGCCATTAGGGATATGCCCGCGCTGAAAACTAAGAAAGAAGTCTGATCTTTCTTGGGGTCTCTACAGTATGTAAGCAAATTCATTGCCAGACTCATTACCATTTGTGAACCAATCTTCAAACTGCTATGAAAGGACCAACCGGTAGTTTGGAATGATCAGTGCCAGGTAGCGTTTGACAAAATCAAACAATACCTGTTAAGCCCACCCGTCCTCCACCCACCAGAACCTGGAAAGCCCCTAATCCTATACCTAGTAATTGAGGAGTCATCGATTGGAGCCATGCTGGTGCAAGAACACGAAGACAAAAGCGAACATGCAGTGTACTACTTGAGCAAGAAATTACTCGAATATGAGTCACGCTACACCTTGGTGGAGAAAATCTGCACAACGATGTTTTGGTTGAAAAAGAAGCTACGTCATTACTTCCAATCTTACCGAATAAAGGCCATCGCGAAGATAGACCCGATAAAGTACTTGTGCCAGTCACCAACACTAGCTCGAAAACTCTCACGATGGTTATTGCTTTATCTGAATTTGACATTGAATATGTGACCAAAAAAGTCATTAACGGATGAGCAGTAGCTAAATTTTTGGCAAATGAACCCTTAGACTCTGATTACGTTAAAAATCTAGAGTTTCTAGATGAGCAACTAGCATTGATAGAGGACGTCGATGCAGAGTGGAAAATGTTCTTCGACGGTGCAATGAACAGAAACGGAGCCGGCCTAGGTGTTGTATTGATAACAACACAAAATGAAGTTATACCCCTTTCCAAATGATTGGAATTCCCAGTAACATACAACGGGGGAGAATATGAAGCTTGCCTATTTGGGTTAGAAGCACTTCGAAAGGCATGGGAAAAAGAACTATCGGTTATGGGAGACTCAGCTATGGTTATTAAACAAGTCACTGATGATTGGGAAATAAGAGAAGAATCACTCCGTCCTTACGCAGAAGCAGTATTGAAAATCTCACAAAAATTTTCCAAATGCATCTTTAAACACATACCCAGGGATGAAAACCAAATGGCAGATGCACTCGCTACACTAGCATCAATGTGGGAGGGTCCTAGAACTCAGTCAATCAAGCCTGTTGTACTGCAAACTACCAAAGAACCCTTTTACTATCAACTAGTGGAAATAGAGGATCAACAAGCTATCGGGAATTGGTCCTTCGACATCGTCCAATTCTTACAGACTGGGAAATACCCAGAAGGAGGAATGGACTATGAAAGAACTTCATTACGGCGGTTAGCGACTCAGTTTCATCTAGTAGAAGGGGATCTGTTCAAACTAACATCAGAAGGAATGCTATTGAGATGTCTCATAGAACAGGAGGCACTATTGATAATGTGACAAATGCAAGCGGGAGATTGCGGTCCACACATGAATGGGATAGCACTAGCTAAGAAAATATAATGCTATGAGTGCCAGATATACGGTGACATTAGCCATCTACCCCCATCCGAACTCCATAGCTTATCTACTCCTTGGCCATTCTTAGCATGGGGCATCAACATTATTGGTGAGATTCGGCCAAACTCGACTAATGGACATCGATTCATTATAGTAGCAGTCTACTACTTTTCAAAATGGGTGGAAGCCTAATCTTACACCAACATCACCCTTAAGAAAATGACTAAGTTCATAGAAAAGCATATATATGCCCTATATGTCATTCCACATCACATTGTATCAGATAATGGGGTTCAATTTCAAGGAGCCACATCAGACCTAATGAAGAAATATGGGATTGAGCATCACCGGTCATCACTATACAGGCCACAGGAAAATGGGGCAGTAGAGGCAGCCAACAATGAGATTAAGAAAATCCTAAGCAAGATAGTCGTTACTTACAGAGATTGGGCAGATAAGTTACCATTCGTAGTATGGGGATACAGGACGAGAGTTAAAACTCCAACCAATCAAACCCCTTTCTCGTTAGTGTATGGGATGGAAGCTGTTTTACCAGTGGAAATGGAAGTGAAATCGCTTCGAGTAGCATTGGAGGTGAGATTAGAAGAGTCAGAATGGGCAAAGGCCAGATTTGAACAGTTGGATATGATTGACAATTAGCGGCTAATGGCATTGGATCATTTACAAATGTACCAACAAAGCATGGCAAGGGCATACAACAGTTGAGTTAGGGCCAGAAGCCAACCGTTAAAAGCAGGAGATTTGGTTCTGAAACAAATGAGACCCTCAAATGTGGACCAATGATGAAAGTTTCGCCCAAACTAGGAAGGCCCTTACATCATAAAGAAAATTTTGAGCAAAGGAGCCGCCAAAATCATGGACATGGATGGAAACGAGTTCGTCAATCTGGTCAATCAAGATAAGCTCAAGCGCTACCACGTGTGAAAATCTACAAAAGCAATACACCAAAAAAATAAAGGGAAACTAGTCCACCGGATGGCACTTGGCTACCTAGGCAACAATCAGGACCATTCTTGTATAAAAGCCAGAAATGTCTATTGAGTTGAAAACCCATGAAGGGTGACTCAAGCAAAAATTAGGATAACGTGAAGAATAGAGGGACTGCGAGTTACAAAACCTGCTCTAGGCTAACTGGCGGCAGGACTCAAATCATTGGAAAACTTGTACCCTTTTAAAGTTGTTCAATGAAATGAGTTATGTTTGCAAAGATTTGTGTTTATGTTTATATGAATAGTGTGCATACAGAATATCGCAAGTAAATAAAATTCGACAAAATTTCATAATCCAAGAATAAGCCAAAAACACAAGTCAGAAAACAAATGGTGAAAACAAATTAGATCTAAGGGTGCCAGTTATCCCACCATGCACGCTTCCTCGAAGTATGAGGAAGGGGGTCCAAACCATCTTCATCCCTCACCCACTCACGAGACACTATAAAGTGTTTATCAGCATCGGGAAGAACCTTGATCTCACCAAGCCATTCACGGTAGAATTCGTTAGTATCGATGGTCTACGGGGTGGTGTAATCCAATATAACAACTCGAGCACGTGCCCAAAGCCTCCCTATAGCATCAGGTGTGTGAGGACTGAAGTCGTGGAAATGGGTTGAGCATAGAGACCTAGGAACCCATTGCTGACGCCCATACTGCCTGCATAGAAGAGAAGGCGAATAGGACGTGACTCCAAACAACGCCATCAGTAAAACACCAGAATCATGGACGTTGGTAACCACAAATGGAATCTCCAACCAAGGGCTGAGCCAACGAATCTCAAAAGCTTGGTAGGAGCCCAGAATCTAGACCCAAGCTCCTTCACTCAGCGAACGATGGTCCTTCCTAGTAAAGCCTCTAGGACCATAATGTGAAGGGAGGTATCGAGCCTTCCCTAAGCGTGGATCAGCAATCAAGCGAAGCTTCTCCAACAACCATACCTACGTTAATCCATTCATTTAACAAACAATGAAAATCATGAAAGAAAGAGAAAAGGAAAGTGAATTACCTCTAGAAAAGCAAAATGGTCTCCTGCTAAATCCAGATTGACTGACGCAGCGTCTAAGTGGACCAGACTCTCAGCTAAGGCTAAAGCTGCAGGAGAAAGGCTTGTGGAGAGTGGGTCAATGATCGACAACAAGCGGAAAGGGGCAATCACTCCAACCCCGCAAACAAACTCCGCCAGAAGAAGTAGAGTCACCATCGAAGGCCATGCTAGATGAGTGCAAGGTGTAGTCTCACATCAGCTAAGGATAGCTTCAACCTGGAAGACACCAACATTAGGTGGAGCTGATAAAAAGTGTCCGCTAGACTCTAGGTTCCATAAACCCTTTAGCTTATCTTCACCTCCAAATTGGAAAGAAGGAAAGGTGAAGGATAGTCTCTCGGGGGATATTGGAGTCGACTCCTTCAGAAAAGGGAGCCCCAGGATAGTATGAAATTCCTCAATGAAGGGGCAAAGCTCGAAGTCAGCAAAACAAAAAACATGAGTGGCAGGATCCCAAAACTTCAAAGCATCACGAATGAAAGCTGTATTCACAAGCTTGGAAGCAAGGTATTGAAGACCTCGTAGACCAAAGTGCTCAATCCTTCGCCAATCGGGTCCCCAAATAGTGAGGAGAAAGACCCTAAGGAGCTCATTATAAGTCGACATCAGAAAGGAAGAGAGCTAAAAGAAAATCCCTCAAGACCGGTGTTGCCTACACACATTAACCACATACATTAGCACTAACATTCATTCATATATATACGGAAAACATTCACAAACAAGAAAACATATTCATAAAATAAAACACCACATATGAGGACCTGGCACGCAATGGCCAAAATCCTCTCTCTTTTCATAAATCAAAAGTTTTTTTCCAAATTCTACAAAGCGGAGCTATCTAAAAAGTCTAGTTTGAAAAAAAAGGAATATAAAACTAAAGCTAAAAGGGAGCTCCTAAGCATGTATTGTCTAAGCGTTATCTCTACCCACTGGATCTTGGGGCAACATGGTGGATATCTCAAGGTCCTCGACACCCAGTCTCCCGGGAGCACCATCCGTTGAACCGGACACAGGAGGAGGCTGGGGAGCGTGAAGAAAACCAGCATCCCATTCAGGAGAGAGTAGCATTCCAACATCTGTGTCATCAAGCAGGGAACAGAGATCAAACGTAAGAGGCTAGTGAATGCCCAAGGTGGATGCCCGCGCTTCTGCTTGAGCCTGCTCTGCTGCAGCGTTCTGCCACAGCAACTCCTGATACTGAGCCTGCAAACTCTGGTGACTAGCTTCCAAACTCTGGTATTGAGCCACCAAACCCTAGTAACGAACCCCCAACTCTTAGTGACTAATCTCAAGGCTATGATAACGAGCATCCAGACCTTCATAGCTAATATCCAGTGACTGAAAGCGACCGTCAAGCTCCCGGTAGCGCCGCTCAAATTCCTCACTCCTCATTGCCATATCCTACAGTCATAAAATATGCCATGAAATCACATCCATGTACATAAAAACATGACATTTCATCCATCACATATAACAGGTCGAGAAAAATGACATACCCGTGTGACCCAATCCTGTGAAAGCATTAGGTCCCTCAATGCAAAAGAATGTCGGGCCACCCGATCCACCTCCTCAAGTACAACCTGCAAAAGGAAAGGAGTGAGTAAACAAATGTCAAGATGTCCCCAAGCATAGCTGGTGATCTAAAACTCACATGAGTAGTGTCGGAAGGATCATAGGCCAACGTGTGGTAGCTCGGGGGAAGAGGCACCTCCCGCGAGGTCCCCATGGAACCCATCAAGTAAAATGTAGAGTAGAGGGGAATAGCAAACCTCCCTTCAACAACTCCTGATGAAGATTTGCTTACCCTCCCTGACCGTAGCATTCAGATCAGGCACTCGAACCCTTTTCCAGGTGAACTCCTACAAAGATAGACAAACAGTCAGAAACATATCAACATGAATAAAAAGGTTAACACACTTCATACCCAGCACCCCACACCAGTGCTGCTAACACCTGCACCAGAACCACCATCAACTCTTAGATCCATAACTCGAGTAGAGGATCGTGCCTCCTCGGGCTGAGCCGAAGGGCGAAGCGGGAGCAGCCTCTCTCGAATAAAGGCCTCGTAGTCACCATGATATCTTGAGAGCCTCACGCCATGCTCCTCGAAGAGTACCTCCCTCTCCTCAGGATTAGTAATCACCAAGTGCGCCTAAAATAGTCCGGTGGGAGGCGCAGGCGGAATGCACCTCTCGTATACTGGCTTAGTCCGCCAGAATTGAATACGCTCTCCCAGGTACCACTCAAGGGTCCTAGGCCCCTCAAGAATGAAGCGGTTGCAGACTATAACAGGGACACCGTAGAAAGAAATGGTAGGCCGCTCACAAGGGGCACCAAGTACCTAAAGATTCCGAAGAAAGAAATGGACAACCATAAGAGAACACAGCGCTAGAAAGGAAGACCTATTTTATCACCAATTAGGAACGGGAAGTCACCAACCACACTGGTCAGGTATTCTCTCTATACCTCCACTCTTTTCATGTGATAATACTAGTTATACAACAAGCAATTACACATGAGGCCCAGCTGTGAGCACGGAATTTTGTACCAGCTCGCGTGTTCGATGATGATGGCTTTATCGGGATTTTATCCTTGAATCACACAATTTTCGAGTATCTTAATGCATCTGAATTGGAATCCTCCTCGTCTCAAAATTTAAAAAGATGTTTTTAATAAAATTATTTAATTTTATTCAGATATTAATTAAAAAAATATAAAATACAAAAAATACATAAAACATGATAGAAAACCAGATCAGAGGGCCCTCATAGTCAAAGGCGAGCGAGGCGAACCTCGCAAAAAAGGGTTCGGCGAGGCAAGCCTCGCCAAAGAGCTTGGCGAGGCTCCTTCACCAAGCTTTGGCGAGGCTAGCTTGGCGAGGCTCCCTCGCCAAGCTTTGGCGAGGCACATGGCCTCACCAAAGTCCCAGTGAGGGGCCTTGCCGGACCTTTTTCCCGGCGAGACCCCTTGCCAGAAAATCTTGTCTCTTTTGGATTTTTCAGGATTTTCCTATAAATAGTTGGGTCATTTTCGATAATCGGGGCCCTAAAAAATTTACAGATAAAAATAGAACTGCTTCCAAGAATTAAAACAAACATTTTTGGACTTTTTGCTACAACCTTTTCACCTAAACTAAAGGATGAGGAGGATTTCTCAAAGACCGATCGGATATCTTTGAAGTGGATCCATTCAGTAAGGGTAAGCCTCTGAGTTCCTAGAATTGCAATTCCCGTGCTTTCAGTGTTTAATTTCTTCTTCTAATTTCAACTGTGAACCTAGGATTTTAATTACTTTTATTTTATTTCAACTGCTGTAATTCTTCTTCATCTATTTTTCTTTATTAAAAGAAGATGTATGTAAGAACACCCCCACGAAGGGAATAAAACATATTCCCGGATAACAGCCCTCACCAATTTACCATGTGAGCAATTTCATTAATTAAAATGAGCAACCAATGTGCTAATAAAATGAACAGTTTTATTTAAATAACAAACACAATATCGGGATTGATTTTTTTAGGCTACACGGGCCTCGCTAAATTCAATATCGAACATACGTGCTATCCCCTATGCTAATCTTTGTGGATGTAGGTAGATTAGGATTAGATGTATGTTTAGGATTTTAATTTTCCTTTGGGTATCGCAATTTCAATTTTTGGGAAATGTAATTAATAGGTTAGCGGGCGGTTGCATCCCCCGATTTTTGGAAGCCTTGTAACTTTTATTTTCCACGTTTATTTTCCGCATTTATTTTCTGCTTTGTGGATGGTTTATTATTACGCTTCGTGAATGGTTTATTTTACAATACGTGAATCATGCATTTAAAATCAAAAAATGACTTAAGTGCAAATATGCACAATTAAGAGAACACGGTTTTCTATAGATGTAATTTAATGTGATCCAATGGGAAATAAGGAACTTATTCCGAACCTGAATCTCTGTGTCTTGGTGGGTCGTTCCCCAGACGTTAAGCCTCACAAGACTCTAATTCCTAGAAAGAGCTAATCCAGGTGGCGACTCCACACTAAGAGATGGTGGATTCGAGTTCGAACCGATCTAAAACATTTTCGCCTGTTTTTCTCTTTCAACCTCTTTACCTTTTTCCCAGGTCATTGACCCGGTGCTTCTTTTTTCAAACACCCCGGTGCACCGCGCCTCCCATTCCGCGCGCTCTAGGCCCACCGCTCCGTGTCTCCTGCTCATAGGAGAGATAATTACACTTTATATATATTTTTATTATTTTTTAATTTTTTTATAAAAAATTTCCATCTAATACTTAACGGGAGATTTCTAGCCGTCATTTTATTCACTATTCATTAAGGTTTTCGCAATAGTTAGACTGAAAGTGTTGTGATGAAAGTGTAACTGATCAACAAAAATATCTATTGCAACACTTTTAACAATGTGTTTCGAAAAATCCTTTTTTCCTACAAATATCGCAACACTTCGATGCAACACCAGCCATTTTGGTTGCGACAAGCCATCTATGGCGTAGTGCATTCACGAATAAAATAAATGAATTATTTGTGAACAGCTCACGAACAAAAGAACACTTAATTGAGTTTAATACAAACAAAATTTTGAGCTCGAATTCGAGCTCTACTTGGCTTGTGTTCGTTTTAAAAATTAAACAAACGAACACAAAGAGACCAAAACTCGGATTGGCTCGTATACAACCCTATTAACCATCAATCATCAACAATAAAATAAAGGAAAAATGATTCTTAAATTTCAACTTTTGTATATTTGTAAATTTCAGTCAATCTCAACTATATATACATTTAGTTAGCCAATCTCAAACATTTGTTAATTCCACTCACATACACAGTAAATTTAAATCACAATCTTCAAAATTGAATGAATGGTTAATATTGATTAGATATACAAATGTATCACTTCTCAAATTCAGAGAATCCTCATCAATCATGAAATAAAACTGAAATTTTTATTTTATTTCTGCTATAGTTAGTTATCTTTTTTGTATAGTTGTATATAATTTGAAGGCTTAATGTAACGGGAGGTGTCTCAAGTTGTACCAAATACTCCACTGCTTCCTTAAGTTTTCAAAGTGAACCCGTAACTAGCTTAACTTTCGAAAAGTACACCACTTTGCTCCTTAAACGTCATGTGTTAACTTCTGGTTGGTTTGACTTTTTTCAGAAATGTCATTTTTCTAATTTTTCTCTCTTTAATCAGAAGCTGACACGTGGCATTCAGGACCAATATGATACACTTTTTTTAAAGTTGAAATAGTTACGGAGAACTTTAAAAGTTCAAAGAATAATGAATTTTTAGGATAAATTTGGAAACTTCCTAATATATTTGACCTAAATTGAAAGTACTAATATTATTTCGGTAAAAAAAACATTGAGAAGCCAATTGAATTAGTTGGCTATATTTCAATTTAAATGTTCAGCTTGTAAATGAAAATGACTTAAATGCACCTTGTTAATGTCAAGCTTTTTTTATTAACTAACAGTCCCAAAGTTTTTATGCATGAAAACTTCATTCGAGGTAAAGTTATATGAGTCCAACGTCAATATATATTTTGACATGTATATTATTGTGGTTCATAAAATCATAAAATTAAATCCTTTCACACACATGATAATAGAATATTGCTACTTTTTTTTCCATGTGAAAACCGAAATTTTTGTATAAATATCTGGAAACGGGATGGATCTAGAGCTACTAATTGTCCGGCGCTTGTGTACTATTAATCACTTTTTTGTGACATGGCTCATGACATAAGATGGCAATTCTATCTATTCCATTATGAGATGTGAGATGACATCCTTAGATTCTTTATGAATTTTCTTTTACAATTAAAGACTCATTTTTTAGCATCTCCAAAAGGTGCCACTGAAAAAGTATCAAAACTGCAACTTTTACCTTAATGGAATTGCTTTATTTCGTGAATTTATAACTTTCAGGTTGCAAATGGAAAAATTAAGTTTTACAGCCGATGAAATAAGCTAAGACAATTAACAAAATCAAATCTCTTATTCATCATACTCCAAACATAAAGTACACCTAAAATCAAAGGCATAATCCTCCAATGCATCACTAGTTACCCAATTTATCTCATTTCACATATTGTTCCTCTGAACTTTTCAAAATTTCCCCATCCCCCTAACTTTCAAAAATTGCACAGGGTGTGCATTTTTACCATGTTGAGGGGTGGTTATGGAGATCTTTTCAAAATTTGGGGGCAGTAGGTGAAAGGAGACAAGTTAAGTGAGGAAGAGCTGAGGCAAAAAATAAATAACCGTAACTTAACTAAGCAGTATGGAAGAAGTTAAATAGTATAGTAATCAAGCAAACTGAAACAACTGTTTAACATTGTAAGGTCCAGTCATTTTTGGGATTCCATTCCACAACAATTGAGCTAACTGTTTGTTTGTTCTCTCCGTATGATGTGCACCATCAAACAACACATACTCACTCGGGTCACTGCAGCACTTTCGGGCCCCATTGTAAAACCCGCTTCCGCAGCATGCATTCAATCCAACTTTAAACCCTTCAATAAAAAATACCAAATTGATCAATTTGTTGGAATAGGGTTCGAGCCATGTACGTCAGAGTAAAATGCTTAAAATTAAGGTCGCTTACCATATCTTGTAGGGTTGTGTATTCTAGCAGCAAGGGCATGGAAATAATCAAAGATGGAGTATTTGAATCCGGGCAAATGGGTTTGCATGTTTTTTAGGGCTTGAGACAGAGCTTTGTTGTGTTGTGCTGCATGTGTTTGTAGGCTCTCAACACAGGTTCCATTTTCCAGTTGTGGGTATTTTGATCTGGTTATCGGATAGCAACCTAATGGTCCAACGTTTTGAATTGCTATTTTCCTTAATCCCATGTTGTATAGTTCCTGTTTGCATGCAATACGAACACGTTAGGTTGAGTTGTTCTTTATTTTCAGCTTATATAAATAAGCCTTTAGTATAATGAAATTATATAAGTGCCGCACACAATAGTTGGAAAAAAATTAAGGAACATTTGATTTATAAATTGGACGGAAAAATGTTTTAAGTAAAAAAGACATCACTTAAACAATTATATATTATTGGGTAAGTTATATTGAGCCCCGGGTCATTACTTTGATTATAGATCTTTAATACAAATTTCGTCATTTGTAAGCCGGTTGCACCACTCTCAAATTGTATTGGGAGTCCCAAATAGAGTCAAAAGACGGGTCCCTTAATTAGTATTGTTTCCCGTGTTGTTTTGGTACCTAGAGAAGTCACAAAGTGATTTCAAATTGGACTTTTGCGAACTAACACAAGTATTTTTGCTGATGTGGCATGCCGACTGGTCTGGCCCAAAGTCGATTTCTTTTGCTTGAATAAATTGAAAATATCTAAAAATGAAATATCACTCTAATCGGCCAAGAGTTGTTTACTACTACCATGTTGTTTAGTTTACGGAATAAAGAATAAAATTTAATTTTTTTATATGAATTTTAAAAAAATTGTTATTTAATTTCATCTAATTCATTATGTTTCGCGAACCAAACAAAACCATGTAAATGTAAAAGACAGAAATTTCACCTTGATTCCATTTGTTAAGTTGCCAATGACCATATTCACATACTGAGTTCTCTGAGCTTGAGTTGCATTTGGGTAAGTGGAATTATAGCCAAAGTAATCATTGCCTCCAAAGCTTATCAAAAACACTGATCTCATCACTATCTTCTTTGCTTCGGTCTCCCCTACTTCCTTTTCATATGAACTCACCACTTTCTTGAAATCACTTATTTGTGTTTTGAAATCGATCTGAATTAGAAAAGGCCATTTAGAAACATAACCATTGAGCTCAAATCCACACAAAACAACTTAACTTAAAACTTAATTACCACTTCAAAATTATTATTCTGGTCAAGAACCGCCGCTCCACCGGAGGCAAAATTAGCTCCGTCAGAGAAGTTCACGCCGGGTTTCATGAACGGAGGCAGGATGCTCAAATTTGCATACAGTGCTGAAGTGGAACCAGTTAGAGTTAGAAAAAGGTTGTGTGAATTTAGCAAATATGTTCAATTGGGTAAGAATTGGCTTACCGACGAAATCAGGGACGACAAGGCCGTCGGAAAACCGTCCAGTGGAATTGTTGTGACTGGAATTGGATTTGAGGTACAGATTGTTGCCTGGGTCGAAAAGTGAGTCCCCAAACACAAATAAAAGCTTGTGCTCTTTGATCTGCTTCCCATTGCTACCCGTTGGGCTTAAAACTGCGGCGATGAATAAAATTGTTAGCAAAAAGTGGTCGCTACTTGCCATTTTGCTTGGAGTTTTGAGGTTTTTCTTTGGCTTAAGAATAAGAACTTGGAGTAGTCTGCGTGGCTTATTCTTGGTGAATTGTCTGTGCTATTTATAGCAGCAATTGGTCGGTGATTTGTATATATGTTCACATGGCAGAATTAAATTACTACTTTTACTGTTTATCAATATATATATATATATATATATATATATATATATATATATATATATATATATATATATATATTACTGTCTTTAAACTAATCTGTTCTTGTTGAAGAGATTTTTTTCTTTCTACCCTTTTTGACGTGTTTTAATGTTTTTTCGCGCTAAATAATCTGTATTGTTATCTCTTATTGTCTACGACGGGATCGATTTTTTCAATCATGCATCTGAAATTACATATCTTAATCTTGATAGGTTTTTTTCATTGAATTAAACTTCTTCCGCCATTAAACAAGATACTTGTTGCTTTTTCACAGCAAGTACCCATATTCGTATCCTTTAAGCAAGATTGAGCTTGATCTGTGTCGATGATTGATGTTATGAGGTATGCAGAAGCTCTTACGATTTTAGAACAAGCACGTTAGTTATGATTTAGAAAATTTAGTTTGCAAGTTTATTTATGTTTTTGTTTAATTAGCAAGTCTTGCCATATAACTTGTTTATCTAGTGTAAAATCAAATTTAGCATTTTTTTTGTCCGGTGTCTTAACTCATGTATTATATTTAAAGTAGTTGATGATTTATATATGTTAATCGATTTATAAATCATGCTGCACATAGCTAGAGCAATTGATTCTTAGATGAACTTGACTTCATATTTGCGTAGACTCTATATTCTTCAGTCTTGTGATAAATTAAAAAAAATGTACATTCACAACTATTTCTATTTGTTCTTACTTATTTGTAGTCAATCCAAAGATAATATAGATTTGAAGATGATAGAATTCGTTGTGCTTGCCAAAACATTTCGAAAACAAAAGATGTGCTCCCATCATTTTGGATCTTAAGAACCTTAAAATTTAAGGTTCAACTCTTGTGGTCCCAAATTTGACCTACAAATGAGAATTTCATTCATTAAGATTAAATTCAAATAAAACGCTGGACGAATGTAAACTTAATTTAATGGGAAGGAATCTCTTCTTTATCAATTTCTAATTTATTGTCATGTGACATAACTGATGACATCACATAGTGCTAAAATTACCCCATTGGTTCTCAAATTTTCGGTATTTCTAAATTAAGCCATTAACTTTAGTTTTTACCAATAATTTAGTCCTCAACTCAATCTTTAATAACGTGTCACAGAAATAATTTAACTTCGGTAGAAACTGTCTGGACAAACAATGCAATACAATAAAACAGAAATTTTTATTTTACCTATATTTAACTTAATTTATCCTTTCCGTATTTCTGTAGTAATACAGCAAAATTACACATCTTCGGCAAAATTAAAGAAGCCAATTGAATTCATTGGCTGCATTTCAATTTAAATGTTCATGATCAAAATGTGTAAACATTTTAGCAAATTAGTATCATTTTAAATGCATTTGGGCACCTTGATAACGTCAAAAGCTCTTTTTATGTAGCTTCAACATCCCTAAGGCCCTGTACTCTTCAATTTTTAAAACCTGAATTGAACTGAACTGAACTTAATGAACCTGAACTGAACTTAATGAACTTGAACTTAATTGAACTTGATAATAAATATATTAATTATTAAAATAATAGCAAAACCCATTAAATATAAAAATAAATAAATTATTAATAATCATTAAAAATAATATTATTAATAACTACCTATATAAAATAATTAATAAAATAATTTTAATACTATTAATAATAAAAAAATTTATAATACGTAAATTCATTTAATTAAAATTTTGTTATATAAATAATAATTATTGCTATAATTACACGTAAGCTAATAATAATTATTATAATATATTGTAGTTTAGATTCAAATTATCACTTATTATTAGATTACACAAACGTAATAGTTGTTTTAATTAATAAATATTTTTATATTATTATTCCATATCACATTTTCTAATTAATTAATACTATGATTATAAATAAAAATATTATTATATTATAGTTACATTAATACTATTATGATATCAATAACACTATTAATTATCACTATTTAAAAATTATTTTTACTATATTTATAATCAATATTAACTACATTAAATAATAATTATTTTTCTATATTAATATTTTTATCATTGTTCTTTTTATTATTATTACTATTAATTTTTATTAAAGATTAATTAGAATAATCATTATTAAAATTAAAATTTATGAACCTGAATTAAACTTAATAGACCTTAACTTAACTGAACTTAATTTAACTTAACTTAACTTAACTGAACTGAACTTAATGAACCTGAACTTAACTTAACTTAACTTAACTGAACCGAACCAAATTGAAGGTGAAGAGAACAAGGCCTAACTAGTCACATCTGCAAAAAAAAAAAAAACAAGCATTTCCATATTTGTGACAGAATACCTTTAGCTTCTATATAATACAACAACAACAACATCAACGCTTTCTAGACAGTCAATAATATGAACTTACCTCGTTGAGTATCAAAACTCGCAAATTTGGCAGTCTTGTGAGAATTCGAGGCATTAGTAGAATTCGTGTCCACAATATCTCACCATCAATCCAGACAAATCATTAGACCTGTCATGTATATGAAATAACATAAAACAACATATTATTTTGATCCACGAATTAAAAAGGCAGGACGAAAAAAATGCAAACCTTGCGATAAATAACCGAGATAACATTCACATCTTATTGCCTCCTCGAAAGCTCATGCTCTTCCGTTTCTCATTCAGCGCGAAACGCCTTGCCATAGAAGGATTATAAAACCTCCTCATGTGATCAGAAAGCCTATGGATGGCTCGGAGATCGCCAATCTTCGAAAGATGCATCAAAATATCATCAAACTTTCTAAACGGAAATTTAATCCCCTTATCCACAATCTCGTCTATCAAAACACATGCTTCCTCATTTCTGTTACAGCCAAAGAGCCCCTCGATCATCACACCGTAAGTATCAATGTCCTTGTCGCAGCCTCCCTTATACATCTCGTGCCAAGTCTCGAACGCTCCATCTGGATCGTCCAACTCAAAGAACATCGAAATCAACATCTTATAAGTCTGCACACTAGGCCAACAACCCACCTCGAACAAACGTCGGTAAAACTCAAGAGCTTCGTCACTCTTCTTGTTTTCGCAAAGGACCTTTAAGAAACAGTTGTAGGTAACTATATCTCGAGGATACCCTCTATTTCCCATATCTTCTAGAAGCTTATAAGCTTCATCTATCTTCCCAGCCAAACACATTCCGTCGATAATTTCTTTGAAAGTCGAAACATCGGGTAGGCAACCGCTGCTTATCATATGTTCGACAATTTTGTAGTACTCGTCCATTTTATCGTTCTTGACAAGTGCCACGATCATAATCGCATAAGTTTTGGCGATGGGAGCTGAAAAAGTCGAACCTTTAGTCCTCATAAACTCGAAAAGCTCAGCTGCCTCTGAAACCATCCCTGCTTTACAATAAGTGTCGATCGCTGTATTATACGTAAAATTATCAGGTGTGTGACCTGATTGAATCATTTCCTCCAAAATTTGCATTCCCCTCGTTGGGTTCCTAACCCTACACCACCCGAAAAACAATATATTGTATGTATTGGCATCTGGCTTCGCCTTGTTCTTCACTCTCCTAAACATTGATTCAGCATCCTCGACCAGGCTACACTTGCAAAAAGCGTCTAATAGGAAGTTAAAAGCATTTATTTCGGGTTGCGTCTTAACCCTTATCCGCTTCTTTTTCGCGAATTTCTGGACATGTGTTAAGTACTTCTGGGTGTAGTTTCTTAGAATCGTTAACAAAATCTCGATAGGCACAACATTCTTGTTGTTCCTCTTCATATAATCTAGCATGTCACAAACAATACGAAATCGCTTGACCTTGTACTTGGTACTAGAGAGAATGTCGATCATATCATTATAAGCACAAGGCTCATGATCATAATTTTCTTGACGTCCTGCCCACATAAAGAATCTAAAAGCAACCTTTTCTTCTAAATGCAGCCTATGGAGTACCTCAACAACCAAGTCAGTACTTAATCCTAAACCAAGTTGGTTAAGGGATTCCTCCATATTGATATGACTACCCGTGACAACTTCAAGCACCTTATCAGCATCATGATGTACAACTTCATTTCTACCCTCCGAAATTTCTATTGGTGTAGTAACCAGAGAACAATAAGTGCATGCAGTAGTATCAAAATTAACAACAAAGCGTGAACCGCTCAATGAAAGTGATGATTTGGGTTGATATAAGTGATAACATGAAGAGCGCATCATAAGTTTTGGGATACAAGAATGTGGCGAACACACATCTGTAATGATAGCAGTATTGGAAAAGGAAATAAGGGACTGAGAAAAAGTAACAACTTTTTTGGCAGAAAATAAGTACGTGAAAATTCGCCTCATCAGAGTAGGTTAGTATAGTTGAATAAAATGATATGGCAATGGTTTATATAAAGGAAAATGATAGCCTTCCCAAATACAAACAATTCAACTTCACTGTGTTTCTGATGTTTCTCTGCAAAAGACAACCACCAAGTAATCAACGGCTAGCCCAAACAACAAACGACTAAACCGAATATCTTCCATAATTAATGAATGACAAGTGCCATATGATAGCATTTTCAGTAAAATGAAAGTAGATAAAGAGACTTATTGAATTACTTGTCACTAAACCTTAGAGATAATCGTAGCTCAAACATTTGAAAATATTTATAACCACGAAACTCATTTGGTAATTAAGAGGAATATGAATTACATGAGAAAACAAGATGCATCCATTAAACAGTCTCGCTTGTTTCTTCACTTGGATAATCCAGTTAATGAATGCATATATTGCATATGAAGCCAATGGAGAAGCAAAGCTATCAACCCCATAAATATCTTTAGACATGCATAAGAACTATTCTGAAATCCAAAACAGATTCTATTGACTTGAGTTAATATTTGTTAGATTCTAAATTCAGTTGATACAATTGCATTAAAACGCAACAGTCAAAACAAACATAGAAAACTAACCTTCAAATAAAGAAATTTATCATAAATTTCTTTTTGTTTCAGTCAAGGGATAAAACCTCTGTTACTTTCCAGACTCTGAACTTGTGTCAAATGGTGATCAAATCAATATCTGCAAAATAAAAAATTAGATTAAGTTGACAGTGACACATCTTATTTCCATTCTAATAAAAACCAGAAATTCTACTGAATCCCAAAATTTAGATTAAGGTACATTAACAATGCATAAAAAAACCCAAAAGTAGTTGCAAGATTCCAGAAGACAATTGAAACAAGCGAAGTTTTTCCCAAATTTATAATCAAATTGAGTTTCATTCCATTATAAACATTAAACCCCTAAATCCTAATTTCACAATTTGAAAGAAAAGAAATCAAACTAATTAGCTTTCCAAGAAAAATTAACAAGTATAATTCCTAGCTCAAGGTTAGATACTTCATGGCTTGCAATTCCATAAATGTAAACTCTCAAACACACCAGCATCAATTCATTCCCCGTCATTTCAACTTCAGTTTATTCATATTGAAATCATCCCCTAATAGTATACCTTGAACTCCTATAGTATAGTTAACCTTAAAATCACAAATTCCTACTGTCGAAAGCACAGAAAGTAACTAACCAGCCGAAGTTCTTACGAAATGGCGGAGGAAGCAACGGCGGCAAATTTCCAATTCCTATGATTGATGAACACTGGTCCACGGAGCACTGCTTGTAGGCAACGACGAAAATTGAAATTGAAATTGAAATCGAAACAGGAAGAGACGGGAAACGCTGAGTGTAAAACTTAATTACAGCACAAAACGATATCGTTTTGAACGAGGATTAATATACACCTCTGCCACTGTAATTAGGAACTATATAGAATTCGACTGAAAATGACTTTATTTCACAATTTGAACCGATAGTAGAATTTTTAGCTTGCCTCTGTTCGATTTAAACAGATAAAATAAAACCTGAACTAAACATATTTCCTACATTTAGTTAATAACAAAATTTAGCAATATGGCTTCCATTTTTTACTATAATTGAATAAATTTTACTTTTCAATTTTAAATCCCTTAAGTCAAAATTTCTACATATACATAACTAAATTCTGTTCTAGAATGTTACTATTGTTTAACAATTATAACTTACATCATATAGTGGCGTATTAGTTTTAAAACTGAAAAATATTAGTTTTAAAATTGAAAAACAGAGTATGCATGTTATTGTGCTAAAATAGGTTTTGTCTGCTAATACAGTTAATGTGCTATCTATGAAAATGTACTTTTTTCAATAGGGTACCTATAACATTTATTTCAAAATTTCACATATGTTTTGTTACATAATAGTAGAATACTTTTTTCTTTCAAAAGATATTAACAAGGACATACAATTTTGTTCTTATTTATGTCAAGGAATTAATCACTTGACAAGGACAAACATTTTCATTAAAGATAAAAAAAATACAATAAGAAGTTGGGTGTACAAAAATAAATACAATAAAAAATAATGCGAATCTTAGACTCATTTAATACAAGATCATACATGCCCAGCTTATATCACAACACCAACGGGTTGATGAACAATGGCTCGATTATATCTTTCATACCCGATGGATATGTATAGATATCAAATGACAAGTATGCAAAATCAGTTACTCGTGCATGGTTAAGAAAGATTTTGATAATTTTCCATGATCCATCATATGGTTTCATGCAAGCTTCGTTAATATCTTTAAACGCATCTGCACACATTTTTTGAATAGCTTCCGCGGCTTCTTCTTCCGAAACTCCATATTCATTCATGTAACTTTTCACACCAACAGTTATATCTCTCCATGTAAATTCACCCTGTTACACAAATAATAATATGGTTCACTTACATGTTCAAAAGTTTATGGTGATTTACAATAAAAGAATGTAAAAAATTGTTATGACAATATATATATGTACCTGGTGTGGCTTCGTATCATTCAACATTCGGCCGATAAATTTACTAGCTTGAACTACTTTGGGGTTAGTTTCCATCCATTCAATATCTTTGCTCCCTAAATCTTCCATTCCGACCATCGTTGCCGAAACAAGTGAGCCAAAACCACTTGTTGTTAATCCATTTTTTATATACTCATCAAACCGGGGAACATTTTTGATCCCATGCAGCCAATGTGCTTCTATGAAATAGCATCTCGCAAGTTCGTGAAACTGAGAAAGAGTAGTTACAAGTTATATACGTGACTTTTTATTCTTGAACTCAACTACAAACTACCAAATATGGGAAATCAGCTTCATTCAAAGTTACAAGTTTATATTACCTTCTCTTTAGCATAAGAAGTTCTGTAGCGAATTCCTTTGTCTTCGTGATTTTCAGTTTCACCAAAGAGATCCATGATTATTTTGTAAAGCTCTTTCATATAAGTTGGTAGTTCATTAACAACATCTTCCTTCGAGCCCCTAAAATAGTAAAGGGGGATAATATATTACTAGTGACAAATCTAAGTAATATTCAATTTACCAAAATACAAATATAGAAAAGAAAATCTGAAGTTGTTAATGCGACACCAACCTCTCAAGAGCAGCTTGGAAACACCTAATTTCATCGAATGTTCCATATGTATCATATGTGTCATCAAGTATTGATACCACATGTATATACTTGCTACCCATTATACGGGCAAAAGAATATTGAGGCTCACATATAGATCCAAATATCCAGAAATATCCCTCAACAAGCCTATCTCTTGCATACGGAAACTTTTCGGTGAGGTTCATGTCTTTCGACCACCTGAAATTATATATCTCTCTAAAATTAGCAACCTTTGAAGTTAGTATTTTTTTTCTTGTCAAGATGAAAAATTCAACAACGTACCTTGAAAGGATTGCTAATTCTTTCTTGTATAACAATTGTAACCGATTATAATCCAACTTTGCAAACTTGAGGAGAGTTTCATTTCGAGACTCTTCTTTTTCATAAAATGATATAAAATGCATAACTTCTATTCTTTCTATTCCATGGTGAGATGGCTGAGAAAGACACTTCTTGACATATTTTGCAAGATTAGAATTCAATTTTTCAACTATGGCTTGAAGATGTTTCTTAGTAAAATCAAGAGCTTGATCTAACATCTCTTCACCCCGAACAGACAAGAAGCTTGCTTCATATAAACTAAGAAGACCATTTACATCATCAACAATGTTTTCGTCGAACTCCCCATCGTTGTTCTTGAATTTGTTAAACACATCTGAAAATGGCATAATCATTCATTAAAATTCCGTATATTACTAGGTAACTAATGAATGCATATATAAGTAATATAATCACCGCAAGTTATTTTGTAGCCATGTTGCCTTAAAACTCGGAATGCGGTAGCGAGAGTATCGAGTTCATAATTGTTTTCTTGGGATAGATTGTGGAACTCTTTGAAAATACGACTCAGTTGTTCATCAACTTCAGTCTCGAAAAGATAGGATACACCAAGACGACATAATAAATTGATAAACTCGACATTGGTAGCTAAATTTGAAGCGGACTCCATCAGCATATCTATCACTCGTTCTTTTAATCCATCAACCTGTTTGGTATATGCTTCAAATTCCTGAAATGGAGGGGAAAATTGTCAAATAATTGAGGAAATAAACATTTTATTCTTTAACTCTTAAACACAAAACATGAATTTAATTGACTTACAGAATCAAAAGAAGGTAAATCAGTAAAAGTGGAACTCCACAAGGCAGGAGGGAAGCTTTTGAATGGACGAAAACTGACTTCCTCAGTTGCTGTAATTGCCATTTTCAAAGTAATTGAGCTTAATTAATTATATGCTCAAGCAACTAATTAAACCTTAACTGGATTTAGCTTGTGAATCTCATCAAAACTTTGCTGTCTATTTATACCAATTATTTCATACAAGACATGAATTGGATAAGTAATCTACACATATATAATATGATTATTCTTTTAATGCGTTTATTCAGAATTTAGCACATTTATTCAATGAATGGTGGCTGGGACCAATTGCTTGACTGCAAAAAAAAAAAAAAAAAAAAAAAACCATATTGTTTTTGAACCAATTTATTGACCAATATCCTATATCATAATACAACAAACTTGTATGACTTTTTGTAACTGTAGTAATATATCTATTTTCTATTTCTGTTTTGTAAAAAAATCTGTTCCACTATTAAAATGTAATCCATTATAAAATAGTCAACGCAATTGAAAGTTGCAATACATGACATGTAGTACCATTGTATCAATTGGAGATGTAGGGTGATTCATATTAAAATTGAAGAGAAATTATAGAAAGTATACAAATGATGTAGATGACCTTAACCTAAATCAATTGATTTTTTTTTTTAAAACCTCCAAGGAAACAATGTGTAAATCAATTGATTTATGTTTCTTAATTTTCAAGCTTACATATAAACTCAGCTTATTAACCCAACACTAACCCAACACTATGTAGTATGCAAATTCTTTTATGTCAGTGATATGTTTGTATCTTACGAAATACATATTTTATTTATTTATTACTTTCTTTTACTAATTTTATTCTTATTTTAATAATATCTAAGCCCTTCATTTTTTTGCAAGGATTTCACGGGGCATCATCCTAATGGGATGTCCTACCTTATTTTTCTTGAAGTCCTTCAATTTTAGTTGAAAAAACTGTTAACTATCAATTGTGAATTTGAAAATAAATGATATATGAATTTTATTATAATTTGCTACACGAATGCATGAATTTATTAGTTAGAATTTAAATTATGTCCCATTAAATTTATATTTTATCAACCACAAACAATTAAGTCTGAAGATGCTCCTTTTCAGAATTGAATTTAGAGACCAAATGGATAGTAAAAATTCAACGAGGAAATTAGCAAGGAAAATGTGAAATAGAAGTAGCTACGAGTACCGTACAATACTGTCAAGGTCAATCAATTAGTGTGTTGTGATGGACGCCACATTTTACTAATTAATATGGTGAAACAATGTTCATTATAATAGCGTTTGAGGATATTAGTCAATTAATTGGTTCCAATTGGATTAAATTAATATGATTAATTTTAGTGTTTATCTGAGTCAAAAAAATTGGTCCCACTGCCAGCTACCTGTGCTAATATAATAAATCATTATTATATTCCCTTAAAAAGATAAACTTAATATATGTATTATATTAATGATCCAATTGTCTGTTTATGAAATGAATGGTATAAATAGATGGCAGAGTTTTGATGCAATTCATAAGCAAAATCCAATTAAGGCTTAATTAGTTGTTCAAGCAAATAATTAAATAAGCTTAATTACATTGAAAATGGAAATTACTGCGACTGAAGATGTCACTTTCCGTCCATTCAAAAGCTTTCCTCCTGCCTTGTGGAGTTCCACTTTCATTGATTTACCTTCTCTTGATTCTGTAAGTCAAACAATTTTATTTTTTCTTGTATTCATTCGAGCTATCAAACCCAACAATCGGTGATAAACGGGATTAGCTATAAGGTACTCAGCTTCAGTGGAAGATCGAGAGATTGATTTCTGTTTTTTTGAACTCCATCAAAGGAGTTGCCATTTAAGCCGAAACAAGATTCTCTTCTTTGGCGGCGTCCCTTGCGGTTTGTGTTAATCTCACACCTTAATTCCTTTCGATTTTGTTTCTTCTGTTCAATCTGTTGTTGGATTTGATAATCGTGAGGATTCTTGTGTCAATTTGATCAATGAAGTTGTTTGGAATGTTAAACCTAGGCGTAGTAGCAATGAAATTAGGAATTCTAGTGAAAATTTGAATAATTCTGTGATCTATGATAAGGTTTGGGATTGGACCAGAGCAGGAAAAGTTAGGGCTTCTGAGTTCCAGAGATTGAATAGGTCTGATACTTGTGATTTGCTTAGTGGATCTCGAGTTGTTGCTGCTGGTGATTCGCAAGCTCGATTGATCGTTCAATATTTGCTAACATTGATTCGTGACTCGAAATGAATGGAATCTGTTTAGGGTGTTTGTCTAAAAGGCATAGTGATTATCAGATTGTTGTGAAAGAAATTATTTTGAAATTGGATTTCATTTGGGCTCCTTATGTTGTAAATTTGACCGATTTGATAAACCGGTTTAAGCGAAATCAAAGCTACCCCAATGTTTTGTTAACAGGAGCAGGCCTTTGGCATATGCTGCATATTACTAATGCATCAAATTATGGCATGCCGATGTTAATTAATGGGATGTCAAATAAGGCGGAAGAGAGGGAGAAGATGACTGATGAATTTTGTGATGCTTCTGATCGAGAAATGCGTAATAGTAAGCTCTTGCGTATACATAGCGGCCCTTTTGTTTTGCTCGATATTCAATCGATGAGTTGGAATTGTGGGCCTAGAGGGGTGGTGTTAACGAGCCGAATGTGACCGAACAGTCCTGGGCTCGGCTCGGCTCAGCTCGTGAATGAAAATGTTCGGACTCGGTTCGATTCGATGCTCATCGAGTTTAGAAAATTTCAGCTCAGTTCGGACTCGTGAAAAGCTCGGCTCGAGCTAACGAGTTTGGGACATTAAACGAATCTCATTTACTTGTGTTAAATACTTAACTATTTTTTTTTCAAATACAATATTTTGACAAAATAAAAATTCAAATATATAACCCAAAACATTTAAACTAAAGTATGAATAAAAAAACATGGTTTAGAATAAACATTTGATATTACATAGGGTCATGCACTAAATTAACTTTAAAATAATTTCTTTTAAAATATTTCCTTATTCATCATTACTCTATAAAGAAATAGAAAGTAATATTAAAATTATCATTTTATTTATAACTTATCGGTCATATAATTTTTTTTCATTAATTCATTAAGTAGAAAAACAATTAGAACATGTTTGCGAGTTTTCGACCCGAACTATAAAAAAAAGTTGGCTTGGGTTGGCTTGGCTTGTTGATGTCTCGAGCCGATCTTGAACTTGAGTCGAACTCTGGCCGAGTTTGACCGAACCGAATCTCAAACTTTTTGCGAGCCACTGAGCTTGTTAATACCCCTATCAATGTACTGATGATGGGATGCATTACGATAGAGTTGTTTATGAAGTTGATGTGCATATTTTGTTGAATGCGTTGCTTATTGGGATCGAAGTTGTGCTTTGGAATTTTGTAAAATTTTCCAGGTTTTGTTTCTCTTGCTTCTAGATTGACTGGAGTTCTTTTTTTTGGTATCGGTATAGTTACATATTCAAATTCACTGTTTGTTGTATTTTGTTTTACTGAATGAATACCGGATACTAACAGCATACTTGTATTATATAGTGAAATACAAGAGGAATGATTTGTAATTTTACCAATAATATATGAGTTCGATTTTTTTTTAAAAAAAAGAAAAGAAAAGAAAAAAGTGGAGTATTGTAGATGTGTGAGTTATCCGGTTATCTCACATTGGAAATAAAGATGAATAATGAGTGATATATAAGTGATGTAGATTGTGCCTTAACTCAAAACCAATAAAAATGAATAATGAGTGATATATTATTCATCTTTAATTTCAATAGTTTCATGAACTCAACGGATTACTTTTGTACTTCTTATGTTCTCATCTTGTGTGGATAGAGAATCTATTGGTATGATGTGAAGGGATTTTTCATCGAAAAATTAACCACAAAGACGGAAACGATTAAAATTTCTCAAATCCGAGATAAGATCTTTTTTCAAGAACTATACGAATGGTTTAAAACCAATGAGATTATATAAAATAAAACTCACTTGAAGTCTCTTTTAATACGGATGAAACAAAGCTCGCAGAGAGGAAGCTTCTCCAATGTCACGTGCGAACTACTATGGAACCTGGAACCGTTGCTATACGTAGAGGATGAAGAGGCAGAGCGAAAACTCCAAAATCACTTTTGCACCTCACTTTCACGTTTTCTATATATAAAAGTTAGGGTTATGTTTTCTTTTAATTGTTATATATATAGGCTAATTAAAATTAGGGTTAGGGTAAATTTATTTATAAATTGGCCCATTAAAATTCTAATTTAATAATTAAACCCCATGGATTTAATTCCTTAAATTATTTTAATTGTCAATTTTATAAACTTTTAATTTAACCCATAGACTAATTAAAAGAAAATATTTAATTAATTAAATTGTCATACTACAAATAATATAATTAACTAAACTAAGCAAATAAATTATTTTAGCATGAAATATGATTAAATTTATTTTGATTAAATTATTACCCATATGAATTTATTTAATTTGTCAACTAAACAAATACCATATGTTACACCATTAACCATTAACTAAATTAATTATTCGGAGTTTATAAGATTATACAATTACATTGACATAACAAGTCAATTAATTTATAATCAATTCTTCATCAAGTCTTGTAACATTGCATGTACAAGAAATCCCAGTTCAAAAGTTCTATTGCACGATCCGATGGGTCTGTCCGTATGTTAGCAATGGGCTTAACCCATGGACTGTAAGCGGGTTCTAGTTAACCATTACAGCCCCAAATTGGGACAGATTATAGCCGTCTTAAAAGATACCGAACCCAGTAGTTATCTCACAGAGTCCTTTGCCTGTTGACATCGATATAATGAACAGAGGCATGGTACAGTCACCCTCTCTAGTAGTTCATAATATTTCTTGATATAGAATGAAATGATTCTTTCAAATAAGTTCTCAACTCATTTGGATATGTCTTAATCCCTTTCATTCATCAAGTGACCAGTGATTCAATTCGATTTGCAAACCAAATGACAATCCTATCACTTCAACACTACTACTAACATGGTCATGAAATATATCGAACATACACGTACTTGTAATCCAATATTTAAGGACTCGTTAGTAATGTGAGACAACATATTCAATTCCACATTAATAATAAGTTGAAATCAAGTCTAAGGACTGTTGAGATCTACCTAGCAAGTTGTCTATGACATACAACCATGTGACCTTGCTGTGTGGATCAGTCTAGCCCCATGTTCTCAACATGTGTCTATATTCATGATTTATTTCTCAAATAAATCAACCAATATACAAGCTTATGGTTTTATTCATTCCCATGATCAAAATAGACTTGAGACATTTATGATTTATTATCAATGGATACTTTAATCTAAATATATCACAAGATATATAATAGAAAAGATTAATGCCTTTAAAAGGTAACTCGTCTATTACATATCAATAACACATGTCTGGAATTAGGACATGTGCAATTTTCAATTCTACCCTTCAATAGATCACCCCGTTGCATTTAACCCACTGATTTTACACCCCTATGAACCCACCTATATCTAATGATAATAAAAAAAAATCAGAATTAAAAGATAATACCTTCATATCTTTCATTTTTAACAATTGTTGGTCTCTTTCCTTTTTAACAACAATTACAATATCTCTTTCCTTTTTTTGTTAATTATACTTTTGTTAATTATTTTTTAATTTTTTTGAAGAGAAAGAAGTTGAATGGAAATTCGGGGCAGACATCCCAACTATGTTGGTACCTCCTCTTGCCTACAATGCACCCAACCGCATAAAATTAAAAAGAGCGCGTCATAAATTATGAATCGCTCAAATAATTACATAGTTGTCAAAGGATAGTCGGATTAATTAAGAGGTCCGAAGCCAAAAAAGAAATAAGCTTATTTCTATTCTTAAAAAAGAGCCAACAATGATGAATGTTAGCTGCTAACAAATCTTCGTTTCCTTGGGATCCTTCGAATACAAACTTGTTTATTCTTTTCCAAATGCCCCATGCTATAGAGAACCAAACCGCTATTGGAAATTCTTTCTTTATACCCAGAATGAAAAGAGACTTCCAAAACAATAAGAAGTCATAAGCTCGGCCATGAATAGGTTCCGATACCCCCAACCATTCGAGAGCCTTACATCAAACAAACCAACTATCATGGCAGAAAAGGAGCATGTGATCAAGGGACTCATTCTCTAGGAAGAACGGGCAAGTAGAATCCAACAATGACGTGCAATTCCTCCAAAAGAGGAATTCTTTCATCGGTAGTCTCCTATGGAACAAAAACCAAGCAAAGAAATGTACTCGAGGAAGTATGGTAGTGTTCCAAATCAGCTCGAAGGACAAAGAAGGGCTTGTCCAACAACCATTTTCATAAAACCCAACGCAAAACTAGATTGTTGTAAAAGTCTTTTTAGGTCTAATTCCATAAGAAATGATCACGTAAGAGCGAGAAAGCAGCGTGAACTGCTACTCAAGTGAACCATCGGTAACCGAGGGAGGGAAGATTGACGGGATATTAAATAGGATAAACTACTTCAGCTCTAAACAACAATTGCAGTTCGACATACGCAGCCTTCCAAACTACAATGGTCTGCCATAGTTCACATTATCCAACAGCTTGATGCACACTGTATGGGCCAATTCGAACCTCATTGCACTAAGCTCCTAGAGATCTTCAAAGAGAACCTTTAAGGGCTGACTCGTAACACAAATATCAAGCTAAAAATGGACTGAAAGTCCATTTTCTAGCCGTACCTGAAAGTTTGTAGTGAAATAATCCCAATATAATTGATTTTGACAACAACTAGAAAGTACATTTAACCAAACCGGGGATAGCTTCGATTTATCATACTCAATAAAATCCCACCAAGAGGTAATCCCATACCATTTAACATAAAAAAACAACCCACAATGAGCAATCATCCACATTTCGAAGACTCTAAAGCTATTTTAGTAAAATACTACAATTTGTGAGCTTAAAGTCGTGGATGAAGAAGCCAACTAAGTGTTTCAGCAAGTTTATTGCTCCCCAACTTACTTTACATATGCCATTACTAACATGATGACCTCTCCACAAAAAATTCCTCATAATACACACAAGCTTCTTATTCACTGATTCCGGTGATTTAAAAAGAGATAATCAATAAATCAGGATAGAAGAAAGTACTGATTTAATTAAAACCTCAAGACCCACGTAAGAGAGGCATTTACCCTTCCAACAAGTTAAGTGTTTCCAAAATTTTTTTTATCAACGCATCCCAACTTCCGCCATTCAACTGCTTATAACATAAAGGAGTTCTACGGTAAGGTACAGGAAACTTCTCAATCTTAAAGCCAAGCTTCGTAGCACAAGAGTGTAACGTAAAATCGGATACATTAATTCCAAGAAGGGAGACCCGAGATTAGCTTGAAGCATCTTAAAATTCTGATAAAAGATGGAATGATAGACATGTTTGCTGCAAGGAAACAGATCGTGTCATCAACAAGCTACAACAATGAGATATCTAGCAAGGATTCTCAATTTTGAAACTTGGTAAAAGACCTTCCCAAATACTTGTATCAATTGAGCTGCTTCAGGCCTTCGAATGCTAGAATGAAAATAAAAGGTGATAAGGGGTCGCCTTGTTTCACTCCCCTATGAATTCAAATTGGATCACACGGGCTTCCATTGAGCAAAATAGACAATGTAGAGTTGTGGCGGCATCCCCTCAGCCACGAAATCCACTTGTTATAAAAACCCATCTTAGTTAGAACCGCATCAATATACATCCAAGAGACACTATTAAAAGCTGTGTGAAAGTCCAATTTGAGGATAAAACATACCCGATACCGGTTATGAACGGTATGGATCACCTACGACGCTAAAAAAGAGCATTCGTGAATACTCCTATCTTTGACAAATGCGAATTGGTTTCCCAAAACCATAGATGGCAATACCTCTTTTAAAAGAGAGGATAATAACTTCGTAACCACCTTGTAAACCCCATGAATCAATGCTATCAGCGTGAAATTCTATATGACACAAGTTCCTAGTACTTTTGGGATGACTACCGTGAAAGAAGCTTTAATCGAATTCAGTAAATAAGATGTCTTGTGAAAGCAATCAAATAGCTGCATGAATTCCTCCTTCAAAAAATCACATGCACATTTGTAGAAAAAAAGGTTAAAACCATCTAGCCCTAGTGATTTATTCTTATTATAAGAACGTACCGCATCCCACACTTCCTTCTCCGAAAAAGCCACCGTCAAGTTATGATTATCGGAAATCCGTGAGCACAAGAACTTGTGTAATGAGAAGGAATCAACCTAGGGGCTGCAAAAAGGTTAGTATAGAACTCATTAATTGCTGAAGAAATCATCTCCTAATCAAAACTGAGCATTCCATTCAACTCGAGTGAAGAAATGCGATTATTCCGAAAGCGGGCTGAAGCTATTCTATGAAAGAAGCTTGTGTTATCTCCCCCAAAAGAGTCCATTTCACCCTAGATTGTTGGTGTTTGATGCTCTCGAAATGCAACCTCCACCGAGCGAGGTTATTCTTAGCCAAAAGGCGTTCGGCTACTGCATCGGGGCCAAGAGGCCGAGCATGGCTGCTTGTAATTATTTTTAAATAGTAATTAGTTTTTGTTATTAAAATAGAGTTATTTACTTTTGGATTTTGTTAATCAGAAATTCTATATTAACACCATTTATTTGACATCCATCCACCCTATAGAATGTTATTTGAAATATATATTTTTATAAATTTTTTAATTAGTTAATTTTTTATTTCATTGAATACATACTTATTTATTAAACAGAAAAAAGATTCTGACTATGACACTTCTTAGTGAGGAAATCCAAATCAAATAGGATTCTTCATTCAAAAGGAAAACACATTTTTATTCTGATTAAGAAATCTAAAACCCATATACATATATTTCTATATAAAGTCCACATGTGTTTGTTGAAAATTATAGAATTCTAAGTCACATAATACATAACATATTCTCTCAATCTCCTTACTAACTTAGACACACTTGTGAGAGATTAAGGCTGAAGTTTGACACGTGATTACTGTTGGACCCGATTAGCTTCAACAAGACTTAGACAGAGGGGGTGAATGTCTTAAATTTGATTTCTAGGCGATATTTGTTTCTTTATACCTTAAAGCTAAGTTATGATGAGACAAATTAAATGATGAATGGAATCGAATGCAAATGTTCAAATATGATACACAGACTAAGCTAAGTCTTAGTCTACGAAACATTGATGAGTGAAATAACTCAACAATGCTTACTAATGCCATACTTAGCAACAAATCACATAGATATTAAAATGATGCGTGATAACAAAATACTTTTTGCGTAAATAAAAGAGATAGAGTAAAGAAAGAAAAAGCAGCAATTTATACTGGTTCAGCCTCTAGCCTACATCTAGTCTCCGTATACTATTTCCTTTCTTCAATTAGGTGGAACAACCTTCACAACGGGTAGATATATAGCAAGTACCTTACAAGCTATTTAACCCTTCAACAATTGAGTATTCTTCACAACTATAATCATTCAAAGTATTTAATAGAAACACTAAATAAATGTTTATCCTTTTAACATAGATCTAATAAGCTTTCAATAATCTTAAATGCTTTTGAGAAGAAAAAATATGGACTTGGAGAAGTTCTTCTAATTTGGGAAGTTCTGGTTTGCTATGTAAATTTCAATCTTCTATTTATAAATGTTGTTGAGGTAGCAATTGCAAACCTGTCCTTCAACTCATTTAATCTCTTAATATATTTGTTTGTCTTTGATAGCTTATATAATAGATCAGAGGGGGTGAATGATGATTTAACTTGATTAATTTAGACTTCATAAATCTTTTTTAATTTTATTCATGTATGCTGAGTGAAATGCTGCTATGCATAAATTGATAGATGTTGGTCTGAAACAACTTAATATTTATAGTAGAGGGGGGTGAATGCTTTACTTAGTTCTTTTTAGATTTTATAAAAATACCTTTTTCAAGTTTAGTTTTTAGATGCGTGCTGAGTGAAAAGTGTTGAGATGGGTCTAAAAACTAAAAACTACCCAGCTTCGCTGCCATAGTTTATCTTCAATCACTATTGAGTACTTTACTCAGCTTGGATTGGTTTTTCAAGCTAACCTTGTAAAATAGAGAGAATGATGAATGAGTAAAATGGAATAAAGATAACCAACAAAGGTTAGAACTTTAACACTTGAGATTTTATTCTGGTTCGGCCCCTAGCCTATCTCTAGTCTCCGGATTCCTTTTTGAGCCTTAATGCACTTGTGTTTTCCTTCATTCCTTAGGCGAAGAAGCCTTTACAGCGGGTAGACACAATTACAGATTGTACCTTTCTTTCTAACTACCACTCAACCATAGTTTGGGTACCCTTTCCAATTTGTCACGTAGATTTTTTTAAAAGAAATTAACGAACATAGGATTTCAACTTATAGAATATGCTGAATCCTCTACAATGTTAAAGCTTATGTTATTTCTCTCTATTACAAATAGATTTGAGGATTATTATTTTCTTTGATTTATTGATTTGGAATTTTTGAACTTTGGGGATATTTGCACAATATTTTAGCTCTGAAGAAATTTGAGGTGATTCACCAAGTTTGAACATTTGCTTCAGTTTTCTATTTATGCTTGAAGCTCTTAGAAGTAGTCGTTGCAAAATTCTCATTTTGACTTTGTCTTCAATTCCTTTTCTTTTCATTATTCGAATTTGCCCGTTTGAAACAAATTCCTAGATGTTTAGAGATAGATATTTCAAATTTTGAGGTGCGAGATTAATCCATTAATCCAAATGTGTCAAAAACTCATTTCCTTCAAGTAATTTGATTCTGATAGAGAGGTGCACAAGATGCAACGTGGAAGCTTGCAATTTGTTAACTTGTTGACGTTGCAGAGTTGCGCAGAGACACTGAGAAATGACGCATGTCATGGGATTCCTTTTGTCTTAGACTTTAGTGACGATTCTCCAACGTTCTGTACGTGACACCTTTTTGTTGGGAGGACAACTTGAATATCTTCTTCAATTTCAGTGCCTTTTCTGCTAAAAAGCATCAAAGGAATATTCCATTCCTCACAGATTCCATTAAATGTATTCGTGTCATTTTAATTCTCTAAGTGTCAATAAGCTCAGCTTTTATAATAAAAAGCTAACTCAGTTTCGCTGAGTCTATATACTGTAAACTAAGTAGTACTACGCTAAACTCAACTTTTCTTATTCTAAGCCATAACTTAATTAATCACACAGTAAAATGAGTTGTTTTCCCTTAAACAAACTCAAGTAAACTTGATTAATTAAGAGTCTACTTAATACTTAATTAATTTTACTATCCTAGACAATTCGTTATTTCCAAAATGTTTTAAGTACTATTATCTTGGCTCCACAATCTCCCCCAGTTTGGAACAAATAATAAACTAGGTAGTATAAGAGATTAATTGAATAAATAGTTTAAAGATATAGAGATACTTGATAGATGATGTAAGACTCCCCCATGTTGATAGAACTCCTTGGTTAGTGTGGACCCCCCATACTATGTGGATTCTGTTCATTCAGCTTAGCTCCCCCATACTTAGAGGAGTTTTCTATGATTTGGGACTTTGTCTTACTTCAGCTTTTCTTTAAGGTTGAACTTAGCATTTATTCTTGTAATAGTTAGTGAACGAATAATATGCATAAACAACAAATAAGAAGTTAGAAAGCTCTTAACTTAGATAGATAGAAACTTGTAATATTTCATTGATAACAAAATTTCTTAGTCAGTACTGTGAGCACGGGATTTTGAACCAGCTCGCGCGTTCAATGATGACGGCTTTTCGGGAAATTTATCCTCGAATCACACAATTTTCGACCATCCGATGATCTTCATATGGGAATCCTCCTCGGACGATTTACATTATTTAACTAAAAAGAAAAAAAAATATATATATATATATAAAAAAAAAAGGGACATGAGAATCTCGTGCGAGGCTGCACAAGGCAGCCCGCGCGAGACAGCCTCGCGCAAAGCTGCGCGAGGCAGCCCTCGCGGGACTCCCCATGAGGGTGCTAGGCCACCCTCACGGGAGACACCCGCGAGGGCCTTTGGCCACCCTCGCGGGGGACTCCCGCGAGGGCCTTTGGCAGCCCTCGCGGGGGACTCCCGCGAGGGCCTTTGGCAGCCCTCGCGGGGGACTCCCGCGAGGGTGTTAACCACCCCTCGCGGGGGACACCCGCGAGGGCCATTGGCAGCCCTCGCGGGGCTCCCCGCGAGGGTGCTAGTCACCCCTCGCGGGGGACTCCCGCGAGGGCCT
>CATIWQ010657737.1:0-51220 GCA_949673415.1 Euphorbia schlechtendalii
AAATATTAATTGTATTTTTTTATTTATTATTTACCCCGAAAATATTGGATAATTAATATTATTTGATAACCACGTAAATCCAATTGCATGAACATAATTAAATGAGCATGTAAACTATTTAAAATAAGGTGAAATGTACAAATGTAGAAGTAGAAATTAAGAATTTGATGTTAATTACATGGACCCGTTTATGGATCCGGATCCGTCGAATCTGGACCCGTCGGATCCGGGTCCAATAAATTCAAACGGATCCGGACCGGGTCCAAGCTGGACCCGGTCTGGATCCGGCCCGTTACCATCCTTAGTTATAAGACGGAAGTTGAAAAGGTAGAAATTTTGAAATACCCTGTATAAATGTTCAAATAATTCCAATACTTTAGGCCTGAATTCGGTAAATATAAAACAAATGATAGGAATAATATCCTCAATTTTATTAGATAATTATTACATAAGAACCAGGTATTAACATTAGCTTCAAACATTGAATGTGAAGTCCGAACTTAGTTTAGTTAGCTCTACAAACTCATAGCTCTGAAATTAGAAAATGGACTGAATTGTTGATTGAAAACAAATCAGATGATGGAAGAGAAAGAAAAAGAAGTTAGAAAGGGAAATCAAGAGAAATGAATATGTATACCAATAGCAATGATCAAGATAGTGTAAATGCAAAAATAAATGATAGCATGGACCAGGATAGCAATCCCACTTGTGTTCATATTCCCAAATTCGACAACTCTTATCCTCGATGGTAATTGGAACAACAGCCCTGGCGACAAGAATATGAACAACACCACTGCTACAACTACTGGCCCCCAATCTGCACTCATCTTCCTCTAATTCTCAACACCAACTCCAACTATTTCCGATGAGGGACTATGTTTTTCAGAGAAAAACCAACACACATGTTAGGATGAATAAGTAGGGAAGGATTCTTGGTGATTAAGGAGATGAGGATGCCAAACTTGTTGTGGCAAAAAAACATAAGGATTTAATTAGATTAAGAATGGAGGAAAGGTATGCCTTTGAAGTGGGTTTTCTTTTTTAAACTTTTGGTATTACTAAAGTATGGTAATTGTTCACATTTGGAGTTCTTGCTTTTGAAATTTGTGAATTGGGGATGAAAACTTTACAATCAAATAGCATAAGAAAAAATAATGATGTTTTTTTTCTTTATTGTGTTCATCATCTTACTTTATAATTTGTTTTTTTTATTTAAAGATTGTATTGAGGAGTTTATTATTGGACACTTGTTCTTTTTTTATGTTATGGTTAATGCTTTGATACGAGTGTTTAAAACTCAAAATCATCTCTAGGCATGGATGAAGTAAGAGAATTTGAACTTTATAAGAGCATCCTAGATAGCATATGGAATAGAAATTTTCTTTGATGATGTGACAATAATTTTAAAAATAGACAATGTCTATTTATAAGATAGAATTAGTAGATTGTCTATTTCATTTTAAATTGTATTTATTATAGACAGTATCTATTTGATTGTCTACATCGAAACAATTAAATAAACATTGTCTATAATTAAAGATGACACATAGATACCACATCATATAAGAAAGATTGGCTAAAAAAATTACTGAAGATACATTTTCAAATTAATTATCTATTCTTCCAATATAATTGAAATAGACTTCTAAAGATGCTCGGCAGTTTTGTAGATAAAATTAATCACCAATCATGGTGGGCCTAAGAATGTTATGTCACATGGCTCAAGCTGTGTGGGGCCCAAAACTTCCATGGAGTGATTGCAAATTTGCATCACTTTCACGAAGTCAGTCTTATGAAATGAGATGTCATTACATGTCTAATAGCAAAAATTATGTACATATCAAAACCAGTCGCTAAAACATTTTCCTTACAAAAAAAAAGGTATGCTACACTTGATAAATACTATTAATATACAACAATATAAATGCAAAATTTAATCTAACTCAATTTTGCTGCATTACTTGCTTTTTTTCATTGGCCTTGCCTGCGTTTTGTAACATTTTATTATTAGAAGCAACATTTTTAAAATAACCACCAAAAGTATTCTCACTACTGACATAAACCACTCTAAAAATGTCATATTTAACATCCAGCGAGAAAGGTTCTAGATAGGGAAGCATCGTCTTTCTATGGTCCGAATTTATAATCCATGAGTAACAATTTGGGAGCGATTTCCACACATATAGACATGCTACTCTTGGCGCATTTTGACAATTCAAGCATACTCCAGCACTTGCGCCTTCCATTTTTGGAAACCCCGATTTGAACAACGCTAAATTTGCATATACTAAGTCACTAACGATGTCATCCGACTGTGGTACTATTACGTTCATTGATATTGTATCACCTGTCGAGAACTTTGCGGCTAAAACACCGTCTCTTGATTCTCCTGCGTATGCATCAAAGAACCCGTGTTCTTTCAAGATTGCCATGCTTGACACCCTTGTTAATAGCGATAACTGGGAAAACAAATTTGGTTAATGTCACTGTTAATTTAGCTTAAAACGTTCAATTTGAGATATTTTTGGGATGGTATAATCAGAATGAGTACTGAAAATGTTTTATAATTAGACTTAACTTACAAGGGTTGTTATTAACAAGTCTTTGTTTTCAGTAGATTTCTTCATCCATGCTCCATACCAAATTATCTGGTCATTCCAAATCAATCTAATGAAGGTATTATAAAAAATTAAAGCTAAAATTGAAAAGTAAAAAAATTAATAAAAGTTACCTTATTGCCGTGAAGGCTTCGAAAAATGGAACTCTGAACACAACCAAGATTGTGAGTGGTTGCAGAAAAGTGCTTAAGGGTCTCAATAAGCTCATCAATTACCACAATTGTTGGCTTGAACACAAAAAAGCTAATGTCTAAATTTTTGTTGTTAAATGGAACAAAGCATGCCATCTCTTTTGCTTTGCTTTTCTTTGTTGTTCTGTTGAAATGAATCAATCAAGATGAAGAGAATATTTATGAATCGATGATTTTGAGTATAAGAAATGAAGGTGGTCATATATATATATATATACATATATATATATATATATATATATATATATATATATATATATATATATATATATATATATATATATATATATATATGTAGACGAAGAAAACTAGCTTAGACGTAGACAGCTAATTTAGATATTAGTCTTGATTTTTGACTCTTTCTAGACGTTTATGCACAAGAACATTCAAACTTTGATTATTCCCTCAAATTACTAATATTTCTGGCACCTTTTGTGTTCGTTTAGTTGAAATTGTAAATTTTTCCATCCCTTGTTTTCAAAAGGGGGGGTAGGGTGTCCATTTTGACACCTTTTTTTGAAAGCCATTTTGGCACCTGAAATTGTGTTGCATTTTTCGTAGCAATCTCATATGATTATTAATTATGTCTTGGATAATGTCATTATGTCAAGAAACTGACTTTCTGCAGCGATCCGTGTTTAAATGCGGTCTAGGTGAAGTGACGATAAAAAGTTTTTTTAGGTAATCTTTTTTGTATCCAAATCAACTAAAAATCTTTTGTAAGTAATAGGTCTAAATTCATTTTTTAGAAAAGTTGCGCTTAAATTTTTTAAGAAAAATTCTTATTTAATTAATATCACTTATTGAAATAGTCCAAACACGTAAAAACTATAAAAAGATATGGTAGAGAAAATACGCAAAGAAATAATTCTAATAGAAAACGCAATTTAAGTGGGATTTATTAAGTTAACCAAAGTCTCTGGGCCGGTCATAGACCATCTTTGTCCAATCCATACGCCCACGGATTAAACTATTTAACCATGTAACCATTTGACAAGTCAAGTTTGAATCCCGTAGCATTCAACAACTTGCTATTAACCTTTATTAATTATCAACCGAGTGAAGTATATTACTTGATCCTTTAAGTAAAGGTAAAGAAAGTCATTGTCTAATATCTCCCAAAAAATAAAGTACTTTTTTTTTATATTTGTATTTATTTTTTATTATAATTTCCAATATATTTGAATTAATTAATAATAGTCATGTGTAGGGTCCCATAATTTATAAAACCGGTCATGTTTCTTGTTCGATGTGTTCAACTCCACTTATATGTTTAACCGGTCTGTATATATAATTGTAAATTAGTTGTTATACGATAGAGTAGGTGAAGTCTATTGGTAGTGATTTTTTTGACACCCACCAGAAGTACATGATTAAAGAGGTGGAAGGATAAATAATGAATGGACCCTATAAATTAGTGGTTGAAAGTGAAAGTTAATGAAACATCACTAGTTTCCTTTGCCATTGATATTGTAATGCCAACTTGCCGACATTGCTGATTCAGCTTCCTTCCTTCTTCTTCACTTATTATTATTTGCGCCTTCTATTTCTGTGTATGCATACACTGATACTATATTTCATGTGTGGACAAGTGTTAAGAATGCTTTTCATGATAAGATGGATGGTAGATAGTACAGATGTCTCAATATCATGTGAAGCAGGGTACTCCAATAACTTAACCTGGCTTCACGACATATCACGATAAGAAGACCATGTCGAATTAGAAGACACCCCAATGTTTGACCTAATGAGAAAGAAGACTCCCCGACTGAAAAAGCGGGCATGGAAGAATAATAAGAGTACAAAGGGTTGAGAATGTATAACTTGGATTGTAGATGCCATATGGGTACTTTTTTGAAGGGGCGGCAATACAATGATGAAAATCTAAATTGAGAGCCTCTGCTCACTATTGTGTTGGATTTACACAATTTGAGCTGTTGAAACATGAAACAGCCAAACAGGAACATCACTTGCCCTACAAAACCGTATTTGTGTGTCAGTATTAAATTATAGTACGAATTCAAAATTCTGGAATTTCTCTATTATAAAAATGACAAATGAAATTTTTATACTTGGCTTTATAAAAAACGTAAATGGCCTGTTTAGTCTTTGGGAGCAGTTTTCCAGAAAATTTTTCTAGGAAAACTGAAAAATGAAAACTGCTATTTAGTTGTAACGTTTTTTAGTTTAGAAAACTGGAAAACAGTTTTTTGATTTTTCCATTTTATGCCTTGCAACAGAATACATCTTTTTGATGTTTTCTGAAATTTTCTAAACTGAATAAACACAATATTATTTAACCAGTACAAAACTTTATAATTTAATTTATTTTATACTAATATACATAGTTGTATAATTACTTGAAACTAACTAACAAATGCATTTTTTTATTTATATATTTTTATTTTTTTATAATTGATAGAGGGGTTAAAAGAAGGAAATATGCTAGGTTGCCAAATTTTATTGACACCCCTTAAATACTTGTATAATTTTATTTTATTAATTTTATTATTTTTGCTATTTACTTCGTAACTTTTTATTGCATATTTTTTACCTAATAAATCTAATTTACATATTTTTAATTAATCGCTTATGATTTTGAACTAATAAAGTCTAAATTTATTATTTAATAAAATTAAAAAATAAAAATTATGCTTTCAAAAAAAATTATAAATAATATACTTTCAATTTTTTAAAATTTAAATAAAAGATAACTAAAAATGAAATCGTTATGCTTTGATAGAGTAGCTATCACGATTGAAGAATTTAAGAAGTGTGAGATTTTGGGTTCGAACCTCACAAACAACAAAATTAGTAAAAATGCCACCTTATTTCTAATAAAAATGAAAATAAAAAAATTTTTAAAATTTAATTTCATATTCTAAAATTGTCAATTTTAAGTATATATCAAGTTATACATGAATTAACTCAAATTTGTGATTGAACTAAAAGATTTTTAACTTTATTGCTTAGTTTAAAATTTATATTTGTTGTTTCTAATTTAATTTGTAAAAATTTTCTTGTCATTTGTTATATTTTTAACGATAAAATTCAAATATATCAATGATTTTTTTAAAAAAAAATAAAAACTAGGATTTAGAAAATTAAATAAATATGATCATATTTTCTATTTTTTTATTTTCTATTTCGAAAATGTAAAATTGAAAAAATTAAAAAATGAAAAAAAAAATTAAAAATAGAAAATAAAAAAATGTGTCTTTTACGAAAAGAAAGCATAAGTGGAGATGTATCTCATATTGAAAATGAAACCCACGTTAGTATTTGGGGTTCTTCAACTCTGTCTGCTTTATGGCCGACCCAAATGTGGGCCTGATAGCCTACAAATTATACTTCTTTTGTATCTTAGTACTTTTTTCTTGGGATTTTCATTAATAGTTTTAGTATTAATACATTACCAATCAGTTGAACTAAAAACAGTAAATTCCTAACTAATAAAATCTTACATAAATTATTACTAACCCATGCACAGTTTCGTGACCTTAAATTTATTTTTGTCTATATATGTTAACATATATTTTTAGAAAAGTAGTTGGACTTTCAATTTTTCAATTTGGATTGTTACTAGCTAATCAGAAAGGCAAGAAGTCCAACTAATAGCAATAAACCAAAAAAAGTTTAAAGAACCTCAATCAAATGATAACGTTAACGAAAATATTACAACATAAAATTTTTCACTTTTTACCGAAGAATTGAATTGAAAAAAAGTTTAATGTAATTTTATAACCACATCAAGCAGAACTATAATAAAAAAGAATTACATGTTAGATTACTTAATTTAGTGGAGGTTGTGAAATATGATGATTTTATTTTTGACAAAATAAATTTTACTTTATTTTTTAACATTATTTTGTCAATCATCACATCATTGATTCAATGGTAATAAGAAATAAAGTAATGAAGATTTTATTTTTTACAAAATCACAATAAAACTATCTTATTGAAGACATGGACCGTTATATTAATATAATTATATATTTTAAAAAAATTAGCACATTTTTTTAGGTACCGGAAAATATGTATTTTAAAAACAATATGGTATTTTTAATTGAAATAAGGTGACATTTTTATCAATTTTATTAAATTCACTATCCCACTTCTTAAATTTTTCAAGAATCAATGTCACGTACTAGACCAAAATTAATGTTTACAAGTATGATAATTTAACTACTTTATTATATATTTATATATTACGTGAAGTTGTGCAATTTAGGCAGAATATCAATGTCTTGCATTTATTGTATATGTTAAAAAATCATTTGCAAACACAAAAACAAGACAAGGAATAGTGTATATTTTCACCCCTTATTTAATAATTCATATATGTTGAACTCAATTTTGTCTACATTCATGTTTGCAATTTCGCATGTATATGAATACACGAACATCTGCAATATGCATGCATACAAGCTTCATCCCATTCCACTATTATGCTATAATTTGGAATTGATGTTCCTTGTTTTTATATGGCTTAGTGCATACCCGAACTTGTCTTAAAATATCTATTATTTTCTTAAACTTTCAAAGTGTTTCGTAGTTTCTTCAATTTTCAAAGTGCATCATTTGCTTCCTTAACGCCATGTGTCACCATCTGGTTGGTTTGACATTTCAAATATGGATTTTTTTCTAATTTTTACTCTCCAATCAAAAGCTGGTATGCGACATTCAAGGAACAAAGTAATGCACTTTTTGAAAATTAAGTAAAGGGTGCAATGGATTTTTTGAATATAAATTCAGATACTTACTGATGCATTAAACTTTATTTGATCTCATGGTTCATAAAATACATGGAATTGTGATTTTTTAAAAAAGAATAGGGAGCAGAAATATATTTAAGAATTGTCATACAGTGGTTACGTTCCACGTACTAGCTACTAGTTACTACTATTATTTTACAATGTGAAAAAAGTTTTTGATGAAGAAATTCAGTTACCAACATTACATTTTGATGATGTTAGGATAGACATATTATCAGTGGCAAAGACAGGATCCAGTAAAAGGGAGCGCAGACTTTCTTAAAAGAATTTCAAAATTAATCAAATGTACCATAACTTATTTTGAAATCAGTTACTATACTTTTATTAATTTTATAAATGAAACAAATGATTCTCCGACATTGCAATTTGTTATGGTCTGTAACCAAAAGAAGTTATATTACACATTATTACACCCACTTTTCAATATTGAAATCCCAACTGAAAAAATTATAGTATATTATATATTTAATAATACATGAAAATGAATTGTTTACATATATTAAACAAAATAATATACACCTTCATATTTTTTAAAACAATACAATAAAAAGTCTCTTAAAAGCTCTCGTACTAGATATTTATATGAATCAAGAAGTTAAATTATGAAATAATCTTATTATAACAAATTTTATTATGAAAATGAATATAAAAAGAAAGAAAAATAAAACATGTCAAGAGTCAGCTTGCGATCCATAAAAGTCTATAATTCTAATCCAAAGCTGTAATTAGAGTTAGAGAAAATAATTTGAGATGAAGGGTTGAAAAACAAAAGCTTGTCTAATTCTATTAGCAATTGTCTAGTAAAAAAATCTATTAACACTTGTTATCTTTTCATTGGACCTTTCTTTTTCTTCGGTTTCATAATTTGCGTTTTTTTCAGTTTTAACTCTACAATAGTCACCGACGAGAACAAAATTTTTGATAGATAATACCAACTTTAAAGTCAATTTTGCGTGGTTGTAAAGGTGGAGAAAAGACTATCTTTATGGGCCAAAGAATTAGGATAGACATGCCTAGAATCAGGAATAAGAATAACTAGTTATACCTATTTAAATATGCGTATAGTAAAAACAATAGTAACAATAAGTAAAATCTAAAAATACAAAGTTGAAAAAATTTATAATTCATAAAATAGTTTAATTAGTCCCATGGAAAAACATGTGATAAACATAAAAGATATTACATGATTTTATAAAGAAATAAAATACTCTTTCCGGTTCCTAATATTTGTCATTTTAGATTTTTTACTTTGGATCCTAATACTTATCATTTTAAAATATCAATACACTTTTTAATAAGATTTTACTAATTTACCATTACATTAATTAAGAAAGAGATTAAGTGTAGATTAATTTATAAGTTGATAATTAAGAAGAGAGAGAATTTTATTACTCCCTAAACTTTATAGTGCATTAAATGTCTTGTTGGTATTGATGAAAAATCTAGAATGACAAATATTAGGAACCGGAAAGAGTAAGAAATACTTTAACCAAGAAGGAATAATGGGAAGAGTGGGAAAGTTCAACTTTTAAAAAGGTATTAGAGTTCAGTTTAATTATACAACCTTTTTTTATTGGCTCATTGTGGACTTTCCTCTTCCTTGAACTCAAGAAAAAGAAAAAAAGATGTTCTTCGAAACCTAAATTGCAGGAATGGTTGTGCCACAAACACACCTACTAAGGGTGTTTTCAGGTGATCGGAGAGTTAACTGACTCTCCACAACCCCGTGCTGCTGCTCACTGCTCTCAAAATCTCAACTCCTCATCCCTAATCATATTTTAATTTTCTCTATTCATCTCACTCTCCAACTTAATTTCATCTTTGCTCTGTTTTTTAATGGTTAATTTACAAGAGCGAAAATTTTTAAGAAAGGGTGGGGGATGGTGGCAGAACTTGATTATTGATGGCGAGAGGTTGTACTCAGAGTTCTAAATTTTCCGGCGGAGAGGGGAGGCGGCCGCTACCCCCCGGCTCCGACACTGCATATTATCATGTGATGTCTTAAAATTTTGACAAAATGGATTCAACTGGTACAACAAAAAAGGAAACATTTTTCAACAAAAAAATAAAGAATTTAATTTTTCCATTAGCTAAAATATATATAAATCAAGCAATGTCTCCTTCCTCAAACATATTGGGCATAATAGTTGGATAAATCGGGTTGGTTTGTTCGATGGACCACAATACACTCACTGATATTCATGTTGGATTATCTAATAAATTGTAATCATCCCACCATGGCTTGTTGATTCACTTTATATAAATTATTTTGTTTTTTATTTCATTTTCAAAACCCCTTTTGATTGGGTACCGAGAGATGTGTGTGATAGAATAATTTATCATAAATTTTTGACTTAAAATATGTGAATTTCTTGAAAATGGAAAGTTAACGCCCTAAACTTTCAAACATTTTTCTGTGAATTTGTTTAAATGCACTAATTTGACCTTTCAATATTACGCGTCAACTTCTGATTGAAGAGAAAAAAATCAAAATATAAGATTTCTAAAAGTCAAACCGACCAAAAACTAACATGTGGTGATGAGGGGTAAACCATTGCATTTTAAGTAAGTTCAGGGACGTATTTGACACATTTAAAAGTTCAAGTTGACATGTGTCTGGACAAGTTCAAGGGGTTATAAATGCATCAGATCTTAATTTTATTAAAAGCTCAATGAATCATTCATCTTGAATTTGTCTAAAAAAATCATTTGACACCTTGTACTCTCAAAAGTTCTAGATACCACATGAATTTGCAATAAATGCACAAGTTTACCCGTCAATGTCACATGTCAATTTTTTGTTGGAGTTAGGAAAAAATAAAAAATTTACATCTTTGAAAATTCAAACTAATTAGAATCACGTGACAATGAGGTAAACTAATGTATTTAAAATATATCAAAGAAATATTTAACACATTTAATTTTAGATTAATTCAGAGTAAATACATTATTAATAAAGTTGAAAATTTATTTCACTTTTGTCAATTATTACTTTTTGTAAAAGTTGAATTTAATTTTTTCTCATATACAGCGGCAGTCTGCCATGATCTTTAATTTCTTGAAAGTCTGATGATTAACTTTAAAGAAATATTTAACACATTTAATTTTAGATTAATTCAGAGAATTGTAAATAGGGATGTGTAAATGGTTTGGTAACCGAATAATCGAATCGAAATATTAATTTGATTCGGTTATTTTAAAAATTCGGTTTGATTCGGTTTATAAAATGTTGATATTTCGGTTATTCGGTTCGGTTCAGTTTTTGTGTAAAAAAAATCATAATAACTGAACCGAATCAAAATATATATAAACATATAATAAAATTTTATTTTAATATCACACCCTTATTTCTCTTCTAAAAAATGCACTTTTATTGTTTTATGTATTTCTAGTAAATCATTTAATCTATTATAATACTTATATTGGATGTGTATTTTGTATTTTAAATGTTAGAATATGAAATTTTTGTTAATTAATTTAAAATTTCGATTTAATTCGGTTTTTAATCAAACCGAATAATTTATTTTGATTTATTTAATTCGGTTTTGAATCTTACTTGATTTGGTTCGATTAACAATATTTTCCTTATTTGATTTTCGGTTAATTCGGTTCGGTTAAATTCGGTTCTATTTCGACCAAATGCACACCCCCCTAATTATAAATACATTATTAATAAAGTTGGAAATTTATTTCACTTTCGTCAATTATTACTCTTTGTAAAAGTTGAATTTAATTTTTTTCACATAGAGCGGCAGTTTGCTTTGCCATAATCTTTAATTTCTTGGAAGTCTGATGATTAACTTTAACGGAAAGTAAGGGAATAAATTTGATTAATTTGCTGAATTCGGGCATGCACTGTTCCCTTCTGACCTGTCAATAATATAATAATATCTTTGTGTTTTAATGATTATCGTGAATTTCAATCATTCTCAACCAATCATCCAGTTTTAATAATTAATGTTAAATTTAATTGTTTATGATATTCACCGTGTAATTAAATCTCAATCATTAAAATAAATGAATGTTAAAATTGATTGAAATTTACAAATATATTAAAATCCAAATTTTAAATTTTTCATTCATTTCTCTCGTACGACTAACATTAAATAACCATGTTAAAGCAACTATATTCCCGGTTATCAAAATTCAAATTTTCAAACTAAGTTTGTTTTCATTAAAAACATAATTAAAGTATTAAACAAATTTATTAAATTCAATTCAGCACATAATTTTCTTTCTTAACAAGAAAGCTATTAAAAACATTGTGAAAAGAGTTTAATTGAAAGAAAGCATAAATAATAAAATATTATTTCTTTTAGTGAATAGTTAATAGAATTCTCTGTAAATTTTTACATATGTATATACCGATATGATCTGAAATATTATAAATGAAGCTTAATGCATTGCGGAATATGTATGATCGATTTTGTAAAGTATGAGTAACACTAAAAGTTATGATGATATAATAACCACCATCCTTGAAGATTTCAAGAAATGTGAGATTATGAATTTGACTCACACGATTAACAAATTTAACAAAATGTAACGTGCATGATAATATCAGCACATGAGATGATGATGGAGTGATGGGTAAATGATATATGCACTGGCTGTGTGTACCTTTTTATTGCCTTCAACCTTATATCACTATTTTTTTTTACTAATTTATTTATTTTTCATCTGCTTATAGGTTAATTGCTCTGTTTTAATTCGCACAGTATTTATTTTACGAAATTGCACAATAACTTATCAACTTATTTCATAATATAAGAAATTTTATTCGATTCCATTTAACTTCAACTACCCGTAGCCATTTTAGTTATGTAAAATCCAGCTTCTTTATGGCAAAATTAATTATATAGTTCTTAATGAATGAACAACACGTTAAAATCCAACTACTAGCGCTTAATAGTCAATAAAGTTATGTGTATAATCATGACCACAAACAAAAAGTAGAAAAAATCCCTTCATATAGATTTACAATAATCAATAATTTAATTAAACTTTGTTATAAACATTTTGTACGATATTGTCCGCTTTGACTCGTTCACGGTCTACTTCACGATTTTAAAACGCGTGATTCAAGTTAAGACCTTCAGGACCCTATTTATATACAAACTCAATGGATCCTCCGAGAGCGATGTGAGATATTCATTCCTAACACACCCCCCATCGTGATCATGTGTTATAAACAACTTGAACGATATTGTCCGCTTTAGCGTCATTTACGGCCAACCTCACGGTTTTAAAACGCTTCATTCATGTTAAGATTTTTAGGACCCTGTTTATATACAAGCTCAGTGGATCTTCCGAGAATGATGTGAGATATTCATTGCTAGTAAACTTTATTTAAATTTCGTTGTTGATTGTCTGATTTGTAGGCCAAACGGTCAAATTATTTTGTTTTTTCCTTTTTGTTAATTTTCTGTATTCTTTTCATTGAATCTAAGCTAACTATTGTATTTTTTATTTTTTATTAATTACTTGTATTCTTTTCATTGAATAAAAAAATTTAACATGTATGTAAAACATTATTTTTTATAGACGTACGTAAAACATTATTAACCATCAATTCTATATATATAAATCCGATCCAATTTAGTTAATTGCACTAAATTGAAAAATGAATAAGTTTAAAGATATAATTGCAAATATTAGGATTTATATGTATGTACTTATTTTCACAAGTACTAAATGGGATATTTTACCATTTTTTCCTCTATGAATAGAAGTTAGAGGATTTATTTTTAAATAGATGAAATTTTCGGTTTCTCTACATAGTCTCTTCCGAAATTTTCCTACGACTAAAAATCTCAGTTATCGATCTCCCGACGCTGCAAACGCATCATGATTTAATCTCGACTTCGCATACACGTAACGACGTTCTTCGATCTTTGAGCATGGAAAAATGTGCGAATTTGGCGGTTATCGATCTCCCGACGCTGCAAATGCATCATGATTTAACCTCGACTTCACATACATGTAACGACGTTCTTTGATCTTTGAGCACGGAAAAATGTACGAATTCGGACCCGGTATTTACGATTTCCATCAAAGAATATGCCTCTTGTATGAGAGTATAAGTTATCGTAGACATCATCACGAAACAAAAATAACATTTTCAATTCGTACATTATGACATTTATGATTTATTAAGTATTGGTATTGTTATAGCGTCACCAATAACTTTGGCATCAAGCTTATAATATAAATTTTATAAAAAAAACTTAATGCATATATGCATACAACAACAACTAATTGCCTAAGTTAATAAATGTTATAAAATCCTCAAACCAACAACATCAACATTGCATTTGAAAGTTTTCAAAGAATTTGTTTTAATTGAAATAGTTTTATATGCAACATTAGAAGATAATTTACATGAAATTAATTGAATTTCTCATAAAAAATTGTTTTAGTTAATTATTTATTAGTTACTATATTGTTAGTCGTTGTCTCGTTGATAACAATTGTTTGTTATACTTATTATTAATAAATACCTAAAAGTAAATAGTTTTGTAAAGAAACTTCGATTTATTTGATGCCAACGAAAACAATACAATACTATATCATATATAAATATATTTATGAGCAACCAGTGTAGATATATAGCCTATAAATTTCCTTTTTCAACTAAACTTTGCAGCTACAAAAGTAAAACTATATGGACGAGTCTTGGAGAATGCGGATGGGAATGCCGGGCCTTCCACGCCGCCGTTCCATGGAAGAAACGGCGCCCGTACCTGCAACTACTAGGCGTTCAATGGAAGCGCTGGACACCGACGATTTCGCCGACGTTTTTGGCGGTCCACCGCGTAGCATTCTCTCACGCAAATTCTCTGGCGACTTCACTAGATCATCCCCTTCTTTCTACGAGGAGATTTTCCGGCAGAAGGATATCGTTTCTTCTTCAGTAGAAAAGAAAAGTGGAAGGAGCTTGCCAGCTTTCAGGATTCCTGAGACCGGCGACGGATTTTACAGTGATGTTTTCGGGTGGGAGGATGGGCGGAGGTCGAGAGATAGATCGAGGCCTAATTCAAAGGCTAAATCGAAGTCTAATTCTTCTTCTGTGCTGAGCTCAGAAGAACTTAGCCCTCACCGGCGGCCTGTCAACGGCGATGACGTCGCATTGTCATCTTTTACTTCCAAGCTCCGGTATGAACAGTTTTCAAAATTCTTAACTGCTTTTCAATTTTCGGTTTCCTTTTTACATATATGCCCCTGTGCCTCATATCTTGACTTCAATCTTCGGAAGTCCTAATTAATGGAATTATAAATTTGTTTCCCATCTTATACTAAATACAAAATAATTAATCAATCAAAATCATGGGAGAGATAATTACAATACACTTTACTATTTTCGGAAATCAAGTATTTATTTAGAGCTTAAAAACTTTCTCTTTATAATTTCTCCTAAACTTTTATTTTTTAATTCGTTTCTTTTTCCCAAATACCGAGCACAAGACTTGCTTGTCATAACCATACCATTAAACCTCGATCGTATATCTCACTCTAAAACTGTATGGAGTAGTTGTTAATTTTTTACAGTTGCATTTAGGCAGTGAATAGCTAGAGAAGGAAAACACGTTAAGAAAAGGTCCACCGAATGACCAAATTATTATGTCCATCTTTATTTTAGGCCATCATCACGAAGAATATGCTTATTGCTAAATTTTTGTAGAGATATCATTTCACATGGTTTGTGGGGTAGCCATGCCTCCACTACCCACTAATTTCATTCTCCACCTTTTATTGTTTTTTCTTTTTCGCCTTTCAACTTACATCTTCACTTCCATGTCCATAGAGATTAATTTTACTTTTTCGCTAATTATCTGAAATTTTTTCCTTCTACTCCCTCCATGTTTGTAACCATTTATATGCACCCTATTTTTCTCGGCTGCCCTTGGTTAGGAGTTCTGCTACTTTACAGGTTTTCGGTACTTGCATTGATGTTGGTTGATTGAGCCATAATAAATGGGTTGGGTGATACATCATACATTCTTAATTGAAATGTACCCTTTGAGTAAAAACATAGATAGGTTTAGTGACAACCGAGCCAATACCAATATACCATATCACCACCTGATCACAAAAGTGTGTGTCCTCTATCAGTATAACTATGAAAAAATATTTGGAACAAAGTGCTTCAGGTACTGCACAGAATTAAAAAGAGTAGTTATGTCTATCTCATATAACATCAAAAAGACGAATTTGTAACAATATCAAAAGCAACCGCAGGAGTAGTTTTTTGTATTTCGATGTTTCTTTCATGTTCTATGTAGAAAGCTTAGATTTTGATATTCGTACATTACAGGCCTATCAATGTACCATGTAGATGGAACTCAACCACAATGAGACCTGAACAAGTATCAAAGGAAGAAGATAGGCAATTTTTTCCATTCAATGGTGACAACAATCATTTAAGAAGCCCCCGTATCAAATTTTCCCAGCAGGTCTCATCACCGGAAACCATTAGCTTGGACCATACATCTCACCGGAGCATTAAAATTCAGGTGGACGAGTTAGAAGTCAACTCACCAGCATCCCCTGTCTCTTCAATCTGTCAAGAACCAGAGCCAAACATCAGTATACAGCAGCGCAATACAATGCAAGGAGATATGGAAGAAGATGATCACGATGAAATAATGAGCTCGTACGTTATTGAGATCAATTCTGAAAATAGAGAAGTGGCAAGTTGCGAAGCAATTTCTATTGATGATGCCATTGCGTGGGCAAAGGAAAAGTTCCAAAGTTCTGAAAGCAGCAAAGATCATTCGACTCAGCTACAAGGTACATTTATTTCAAATCGTGGCATTACTCCCGGCCAATTGAAACATGTAATGACAGCACTTATATGAAGTGAAATTCACATGACTTGAAATTCAACCATGCGAAAAGTTTTGTTTTACCCTCCCATTCTTTTGACTAGAAATTTACAAGAAGATACGGAAAATCGTGACAAGTTGTTTCAATTGTCCTTAAAATTGTGCAGAAAGGTCTTATAATGTTGAACTTAGAGATCAACAAGATGATGGAACAAAAAGAACAGTGTCTTCCACGGTAAAATAAGTCTAGAAAAAGAAAAAAAGAGCAATTAGAAAGCTAATAATTTGTAGTATGCTTAATTTTCTTTTCTTTGTACAGGAAGAAGAGCTAAATAAATGGAGAAGCGAAGAAGAAACAGAACAATCAGAAAAATATGTAATTTTCATTCTTAATACCATTAACAATCAATACATTATTAATTATATAATAGCATTAAATATACTTCTGCGCAAATAACAGCTGGAGTTGGAGCTTTTGGATGAAGAAATCCGGTTGTGGTCAGCTGGCAAGGAGACCAATATACGTATGCTCCTTTCAACACTACATCAAGTAAGGAAAATCTAATGTATTTCTTAGAATTACTAAACCAAATATGAGGATGAATATTGATGAATGAGTAGAATAATTGTTGGGAATTTCAGATTTTATGGCCAAACAGCAGCTGGTATGCAGTCCCTTTAACAAGTCTCATTGAAAGCTCACAAGTAAAGAAAGCATATCAGAAAGCAAGGCTATGTCTTCATCCTGATAAGTTGCAACAGAGGGGAGCTACTCTTCCACAGAAATATGTTGCAGAAAAGGCCTTCTCAATTCTCCAGGTATTTCACAATAAATGGATTAAATCAACAACAAAAAACATGTCATTTTCACCTGATTAATTGAATTGTTGGACGTTGCCCTATTTGACACAGGATGCTTGGGCTGCATTCATCTCCCAAGATGTCTTCTTTAACTAGCAGATATCTCAGTTTTGAAACCAACAGTAAGCTAGCCGGGTTGAGAAGATAGAAAACATATCATGATTGTTCATAAAGCATCATCTCCTGTATCTATCAGAACAATGTAAACTATAGCAGATCATGTCTTCGAGAACTTTGTATGTTCATGCTAGCTTGCTTCCATTTTCAAACCTAATGTGCAGATACAAAATGATAGTCTTATATATTGAAGTCAATCAGCTTTTGTAATTTGTACCAGCTAATTGATGCTTTTGGGATCAATGTTTCACAGTCACATCATAATGTGTCTTCTGGACAGTAATTTTCCATCAAATCGCACTATTCATGTTTCGCTGACTATACATATGATGTACATGTAAGTTGAAACATAACCAATTAAGAGCTAATGCAGTTTCTTGTAAAAATAAACTAAGGGCAACCTGAATTTGGACCGTCCCTTAGTTCTATATGAAGAAAACTCGATCAAGCAATGGATATATTTCCACCTAAACACCACGAAAACACAATCTTTATATCAGAAGCCAATCAAATTAACCTAATATTGTAGAAGAGGGAATAATTTGAATTTGTTTCTATCATGGTTTTTAGAACCGGACCGGTCATCGAACCAGTGAATAGGTTGATTCATGGATTTAAGATTCAACCAGATTAAATCGGTGGTCGAACAAAATTGAAAAAATATTATTTAAATAAGATATGGTGAATTTATTTACACAATACACTAAATAAATAAAGTAAATACGTAATTTAAAACTAAGCATTAGTTTTATATAAATATTATAAAAGAAATATAATACAAATGTATGTCAAATAAGTGTTGTAGTTGAGTGGTAGGCATAATGGATAACAAGTTGAAGGTCCTGAGTTCGATTCCTGCCTATTGCAAAAAATTTAAAAGACATTCTTTTTAACAAGAATAAGTGAACCGGTCAGTTAGAGCAACCGGTTTTCGGTTCGACAGGCCGGTTCAACCGGTCAACGTCCGGTCTTTGACCGGACATGAACCGGGTGAAAACTGAACGGACCAGAGGCCGGTTCCGGTCAGACCTGGTCCGACCGGCCGGTCCGGTCCGGTTTTGAAAACCATGGTTTCTATTGAGCACTTGCAATGAATCTCATGCTGATTCAATTCCTCCAACCTTTCCTCTCTAGGGAGAAAAATTCAAACTTTAGCTTAAAATTGTTAACAACACTGTAAGTAAACAATGCCGGGCACCTCGAGTCAAAACCATAAACACAAGCTTCATCTGCTGGAAACCCAATACTAAGTACTTCAACTTAGGAATCTAGGTGTTTCAACATCAGAAACCAACAAGATTGAATCTTGATAAGCCGAAATATCCAAGTCCCCAAAACCAAGCCCCAGCAGATAACTCAGTCAAGGCTTAAGTGGATCTGTAACACTAGAAATAAGCAATTTTGGCCACTTATTAATGACCCTTCTAAAACTGTTTTCTAAAACTCTTAAGGTCATTAGAGAGGAAATAAAAATAATTGGCTAGTGTGATATTTGACATTTAAAATAAAAAATTCTAATAAAATAAAAAAAATTGATCATAGCTTTTATTTATTAAGAATACATTCATCTTTCTAACCAAAGAAAGATGGTCTTATTGAAATAGATCAGAGGCAACAACAGCTCTAACCATGGCATTAAGCCAAGTCCCCCTCCTTGTCAAAGAATCAGCTGCATTAGATAACACAATTCCCAAGTATGGCAACAAGTTCAAAAGGCCATAGAATCAGCTAAAATAGACCCAGAAGGAGCTAAAAACAAACGAAAATTAATTAAAGCATTAACTACTGCTAAAGCATCCATTTCCAGCATGACATTACCAAATTGGAAGTCTTTAATCCAGCTAAGCACTTCCTTACAACTCACAGATTCGGCCAAGCAAGCATTGCCACTGCTCGGAAGAAGAACCTCACAAAATCAACAAGAGAAATGAAAGACAATGCTAATTTTGTACTTAAAGATATGCAAAACTAACAATTTTAGAACGAAGACCTGGTAAAAAAACACAAAGAGACCACAAATAGGGCAGAAGCAAAACACAGCCCAGGTATTGATCTAGTTTGCCACAAGTCTGCAACTCTAAAGGCAAACCAACCAAACTTTACCATGGAGGTTTTAAGCTATTGGGAAATAAAGTAGCCACCTATTCTTGAATATGCATTTATCTCGTTCATTTTATTAGTCTGAATCCCATAATTTACATAACTCCCCCAACAGCTAGTATTTAGGATAATCATATTATAACATCCTTTTCCGGCGAAGTGGCAGCAGATCACACAGCTGCTACCAGTTACTCAGGCTGTTTCTAATATATATACATATACTTTGATTTTGACCATCCTCTATTTCAAACTAGGAAGACAAAAAGCTGATAGAAAATACTTTTCAACTGAAGCTTCAGTTGCGATACATCTCATACTTATCGAGTTAATGCTGCCCATGGCTTCTGCTAATAGAAGGCCGTTGGATAATCTTTTGGCCAGGAGTTTGATGATCATCTTGTAAAAAAAAATCAAGCTAAGCCAAATAGGATGAGAGTGCAAAGATATGACTAGTTTTGTAGAATCAAGCCTCATGGTAAAGTTACTCTCCCGCTGTCTCTCAAACCTAGTAATTGCCTCCAGACAAACTAATGGAAAGTTGTGCAACAATGTGCGGCTACTACTTTTCGATCCTCACACTCTCGACAAGCCGTGCTTGAGTAATATATAACTATGCACACACACACATCTCAATAATTAATCCGTAGTTAATATTTGTGACTAGACTAGCCTCCTTGTATACCATAGAAGATATTGTCAAATCTACCATAACAAACAAAACCACCACTCCATCAAGTTACTAGCATCCTAGTCGAATATTTGTAGATTAATCATACTTGTAAAGTCAATATCTAGAATTTTTCACCAATCAAATTTAACTTCAAGCAACTCAAAATCAAGAAACTAGAAATTCAAGACAAGAAACAACTGACCTTGTATAATGATGCAGCTGACTCGGACTGAACTGTTTGAATATGAATATGCCCAAGCGATCGCAGTGCATCTAATGCATCCAATGTCAGCTGCCACCCACAGAGTGCAGCTGCATCAACGTTATTGCCAGAACTATGAATACCACACCCAGCAGCAGCAGCAACATTTCCATTCACCCATGGGCAAAATTGATAGTGATGAATAATTGGATCAAATTCTATAGGCTCTTCATAATTGCTTTCACCCTTCGGAGGCCCTGGAACACAAGTATGATGAATTTATCAGTTATATGTTTCTAAGTTCAAAATATTATTGAAAAACATATCATGCTTTGCATCTACTTCAAGGAAAATCATCCAATGCAAGCTCACAATCCAAGAAGAGGAACTGCACAATAAGAGGATATCTAAACAAGTACACAACTTATCTATCCCATTGGCAATAGCGTAATCCGGCTCTGGATATGGAAAATTATTAGTAGATGATGACTTTCCAGCTTTGTTGACCTCTTTCTTGCCTGTTTGATGGCTGGAATATATGATTGCATGGCACGAAAGAGAAGGGTGGGTATTGTTATTGAGGGAAAATTTGTGGCTGTTGCTTGCCTTCTTACCACTTTCAACAGATTCAGCCTTCGTGGAACCATCTATCTTTGAGCCACTATCAGCCCTTTCAACAGATTGATACATCTCCTGGCTATCACCATGATGATCTTCCCTATTTATCTCTTCAAGGACTGTGTCATCCATTAACCCAGGATTAGGAGCAGATTCACCTGTTTGACCTTGATTATCAGCGCCTTCTATTCTGGGCTCCAATTCACCAACAACACTAATTGTTCCACGGACAGGCATTTCATTCCCATGAATTTCAGCTTCATGACTAGCACACATACCTACACTGCCTCCACTAATACCAAAACTAAGACCATCTCGAGCCTGAACTGTTACTGTTTCTGTGTTGAAGATTTCTTCACCATCATTTGTGCTACTAACACCCATTTCTCCTACAGCTACTTCACCAGCAGGTCTAAAACAAATGCTTTGCTGGGCTTGATTGCTGTAAGTCAGTTCAGATGTCTTATTCATGTCAAGATTGACATCCATATTGGATGAGGGTAAATGAATATCATCAACTTCTCCAGGGTAGTTTTCAACACTTCCCATGGAGTCATCATCTGCGGTGTGACAGATTGTGTCCATCGCAACAACAGATGATGCATGCGTTGAAACCCTAGTATGGTAATCCTGCAGCCTGATCACCGCCTTGACAAAATAAATTAATTTTTCTTCCATCAGGATAAATTTTAAGACCTACTGAATGGCTAGGACCAGCACCAGATGGATCTCTCTGATATGCCGAACAGTTTGTATCAAAAAATTCTGACTCGCGAGCATGTTTTGAAGGTCCAGCAGAAAACTGTCTCCCATCTGTGACTTCATCACCGTCGCGATCTATGACAGTTCCCTCCAAACTATCAGCTGGCTGAATCATCAGATGAGGCCTATCATCTGAGCTGCCTCCTAATTCTAAGCTCCGCTTGCAAGAACTAGGACCTCTTGATTCATATGAAGCAGAACGATCACCAACCTCACTCCCTGCAGGTTGGCCAATCATTAAGTCTCTCCCCATGTATGCATCGTGAACATAACCAGGTATTGTTTCTCTGTCTGCCTGAGAAAATGGTAAGCCACCAGCCATAGTAAGATTCAAATCAACGTCAGCACCCAGCAGCAATTAACCTTTGTCAGTTGTTGCAACTTCCTCACGGTCTTCTGTATGTTCTTTCTCTATCTCATCAGCAGGAACCCAACCACTGATTCCACTAGCAGCACTTACGCCACGTGTCGTTGCCATTTTTTTGCTCACATCAGGCATATCAATGTTGTTCGATTCAAAACGAGCAGGACGTGGAACAGTAAAGAAACCTAATATCCTAACAGTGGCACCGCACAAGCTACAATCTTGTAATGGTGACCTGGAATCATATCTTGACTCTACAGCTAACATCTTGCTCTTTCCATTGTCCTTTATGGCAGAGGCAGAGTGCGCTTTCATGCTTGGACTAGGATCATGTGAAAAACGGACTTGGGCTTGAGCAGGGCCAAAAGGACACCCATTTCGAGCAGATCGGGCATAATGCTCTTCACAATCTTGAATATTTGGCAGCCATCTAGGCTCCCATCCACACAGACTTGTAAGCTTCTTGGCCTGCCAAAGAAAAAATTTCATGGAAGCATGAGTAAATCAATAAGTTAAAGAAAGAGAGAGACTACACAAAATATGAAAAGTGTGACCATTGCTGCAGACAGTAGAAAGTAATTGAATAAAAGCCTCGGCAAATGAACAAATCCAAGAATGCATCTTACACGGGAATACACATAGAAGCTCCCATCTCTAGAGTTCTCAAGATCTGGTATGATTTCCAACTTAAAATCTCCTTCTCCAGAAACAAAATTTTGCGACTGGGATAAAAAGCAATCAATCACTTGAGCTCGAGAATCCCACATTTGCTCAACTGCAGATGCAGAAACTATTGGAAGAAATTGAAACTACAGTAGTCAATCACATCTATCTTTATATCCCCCAATTAGAGCAGAGTGAGGAGTTGGAGGAAACTGCACCAAGCTTTATGGGCATCTGTTCCCTATCCAAGGGCAGCTAGTTTTGTGGCCACCATCAAGCTGTTTGAAAAAGGCTTCACCAGCACTTTCAACTTCAATGAAATATAAAGGAGGCAATTATAAGTTTAGCACAATGAACTCTATCAATATGATTAGAAAATCAAATGGAGTGCACCTAATCAAGTGAACTATCACACGCTTAGGCCAACTAGTAACTATTACCACACGATTAGGCCTTAGAAATGGGGATATCATAATAAACTATCACACATCAAAATTTCATCATTCCCAATTAACCCTATTCCATACTTGGATTACAATAGTAGGAACTTCCAAAAAAATCACGAGATTATATAAGAAGCATAAAACTCTATGCCGCAATAACTAACAATGAGCAAAATATCGAAATATTAAAGTCAGTGGAATGATTGGTCTGCAGAAGCGATCTAAATAATAAATGGAAGCCTTTCAATTTATGTTGCCTTTAATCTATTGTTTTCCGTCTCATAAAGGATCCTTCTGCATTAGAAATGCAGAAAACTCTGTATTACACATTGCCTTTTCTCTTCGAAGAACAACCTCAATGCTTCAACAACAATTTTGTAAGCCTTATAAGGTCAGTGGACATATAGAATAAAGGTGGTGTAATTTAGCGTGTGAGATCACATATGAGACTTAAGAGTGAGATTGGACATGCTAGAACGAAAATATCTAACCTTCTGCAGGCGCCAAGGAAGGCAACAAAATAAAACTCAGGCATGCACCACATGATTCACACACAATCTTGTCAATGTCAGTGTTCACCCATCTTCTGTGAGCACAAGCCAATGAACTAGCGCTCTGAAAGAACAACAAGAAGTATATCAATGAAACAAACTTCTCAACAGCTATGATTCAAATGAGAATTTCAGAACCTATAATGAATGGAAATAAACAAAAGACTGCAGCTTAATATTGATAAAAAAAATGCATCAATCAACTTGATAAGCATTTTTTTATAATCCAACAATTGTTTGCAAGTGAGGCAAAAAGAATATCAGCCATGTATCTCAAAAGAATATTAACTATCAAGAACATTTGGACAATAGCTTTTGGTAGTTTATTATATAATGTGATTTAAGCCCTATATAAAATGAATTTAAAGAAAGATATCTTTCCGCTGTACGTTCGGCACAACTGGTTAACTACTATAGATTCAATAACTCAATTCAGTATTAAATATGATATTTAGTACCTACTCCATATGTCGAGCAAATCGTGTGCTAGTTATGCAACAGTGTAAATTCAGGAGGCAGCTGGCTTAACTTGGAAATCAAATTCTTAGAATCTCTTTATCATATATTATAAGTAACATTGACCTTAAAGTCTTTGTTACTTATGCAAGATGAATTTTTTTAGCATTAGTTCATTCATGTCCTTTTAAAGCCCTCGGTAGCCATCACCCTTGTTAATGATGTAAATGGATCACCTAAAGAAATTAATAATACCAGCCAAAATTTTCAATTTTTGCAATTGAAAAGCTAATATTAAGAAAATGACATGCCATGATAATCAAGACTAAAATAACATTTGGAGCACCTTAGGCTTTCCAAACCAATTAGAAGGCTTAAAGGTAGCCAAACGTCTCAGCAAATCCCCTCTTTCCCACGGCCTGCAAGAAGGCTTTTGCATTCCAATATCAGAACCACAAGCACTGGTGCTCAAGGAGGTCCATGGCACCTGCGAATCAACACAAGATACAGAGGCTGCTTTGGAATTATTCACATGACTGGACCTCGCTATGCTACCAACATTTGCTGGAACAGCATGTGAGGACGCCCCAGCAGAACTGGAGAAAGGCAGCATGCACAACAGCATATTAAATGTATCAGCATAAATTCACCAAAGCAAATCCATTTTCGTTTCTACCTCTTCTTCCTCAAATTTTTCACGCCAACAATTTCTCCTTAAACCATTTAATTCTAAAGTTGCTTTTAGAAGTGGAAAGTACGCTCTGGTTTAAAACAAGTAACAAATAATATGAGCTTCCAAAAAAACGATATTGCATTGCTTTGAGATTCGATTACTTCTAAAAGACGAGAAAGCAAAAACTGCGAAACCAGAAACAATAAATCAGATTTCAATTCCATCTCCTCCGCTATACAAAGAGACAAATCAAGTCACCAAATAAACGAAGGTAGAACGCAAAGTCAGAAACCTTAGTCTCAGAGGAGAGAAGTGAATTGAAAAAGTGGAAGCAAGTAAAAAGGAGAATGTAGGAGGGAGAAATTGAGCAACGAAAAGTAAGGAGAGAGGAGTGATGCAGTACCTGGCAGCAGGAGTAGGATCCATTGTCCCGCCGGAGCCGATAACTTTTCATCTATCATTGCAGCCCAGCCCGTTTCAGAGTAATGAATAGTCGTCAAACGAAATAAATAAATTGACAGAAACAAAAGATTCCGTCGCGTACGCTAATTTACATTTTTATGCAAATATGCACTTGTAATATTTAATATTTACCACATTAAACAATGATAGTTGTCGTGAATTCGTGATTAACACTGAAGCAAAAAAAAAAAATTGTTTCTTATTAGTGGTGTGTCTTGAAACCTAATTCCCTTCATTCAACTCATTTTATCTAGAAAATGAATGTAAAATGTGTTCAATTGTACTTAGTGAAAAATGTTGTTTTCAAAAAGTTCCAGTCTTTTTTTGGTTAATGTTCACGCATAAAGATTATGCTTTAATTATGACATTTGAAAAAGAAAATTAGGATTGAGATTATAAAATATTTAATTTAGTTGGAGAAAATTACAATATAAGTTGAAGGGAAATAAGCTAATTTGTTGAAATTGAAGTGGATATGATCTTTCTTCTGGTTGTGCTTAAACTGGATTGCATATACAACATAAGTTTTAGCTATCAATCTTGATTATTAGAACTTGCAACTATATACAGCCATGAGATTACACTTTTGTTGCTTAAAAACAGCAACTGATCTAAGTCACCAAAATCATAAAACCCTCCAAGCCTGACCGGGAAGAAACAACAAAAAGAGAAAGACATTGAAGAAAATCACAAAAAGACAGAGTCTTCAAGAAGTTGCAGAGAATTTGAAGGTCTCAACTTGTGAGTTCTGAAAGACGGAAAAAGAAGCGGGAAAATAGCTGGACTTTGAAGCAGAAGCGGATGATTTAGGAAAAGCATCTTTATCATCTTCATGAATGGTATCCAACATCTTGGAGGAGGCTCTATTTCTTATGACATTTATATACTGCGGCGGCGCCACCTCTGTGATGAACTTGGCTATGCGTGAGGTTGCCATGAATCAAGCTAGCTCAAAGTTTGGAGGCAGAAAACAGGATCAAATGGTAGTTAGGGATGAGGATAAAGTGAAGGATTCAAATGACTTATATAACAAGAAGAAGAATAAAGGGGTGGGTTGTTTGGGGATATAAGTGAGTGACTAATACTAGTCATAATTTGCCAGTTTGTGCCGCTACTCACTTTTGGTAATAAATGCAGAGTGGTCCCTTGAAGTAGTACGTGGCAGATGTTTAGTGGAGAAACGGATAATCTTTGTAGATATGGTTTTTGTTGGAATCCAAATTAACGCTTTTTCTTGGGTTCAAAGGAGCTGCGGGTTGACTGCCACCTGTCTTCTGATAATTAATTATAATTCGGTTTCGAATGATGTGATTAGGAGGAGAAACACGTTGATCTGATAAGTTGTTCTTCCTTAACTTAATTTTCCAGTTTGTTTGTGGAGGACTTGTCAAATTGGTACATAATTACGAATTAATTACAGAGATTCCTTTTCTGCAAATTGCCGACAAATTGTTTATAATCAGATAAAAGGCTTTTATGACTACGATTTGGATTGGATGTATTAATTGGACCCATTATATATTGCTGCATTGATATGCTTGGAATCTTGTTTGTTTTTTTGCTTTTTCCCTCTTATCCATGGCATTGCATGAAATGAGCACCGCAAATTTCAATTCGCTGCTACTACTATTCTATCTTCCTTTTTCCAGGCTTAACTTTTATTAGAGATTTCATCTTCTGGATTTTATATTTTTTTTTTAAAAAACTCTGGATTTTATATATGCATATATTGTATTCTATTTTTTTAAGAAACCTACCTGGTTATATATACACTTAGTAAAAGTTGTACCAGGAAAATTACATCACAATCCCACCTTTTCTTCCACTCACTTTTTCTCTGTTTATTTTTTATTGCACGCAATTGGAAATTTGCTATGTTTGACATACTATGAAGCTCCAGCGAAATAATGAGATGAAAATAAATAGAAAATCAAATCTTCTTAATTATCTTTGCTGAAAGGGATCTTCCCAGCACAAAATCATCCGTACATGAAATAATTTGGAGATGGTAAGGGCCTTTTTAGTTCTGGAAAAATATAGCAGTTTTTCAGAAAATTTTTCTAGGAAACCTGAAAAATGAAAACTGCTGTTTAATTGTAATATTTTTCAGTTTAGAAAACTGGAAATCAGTTTTCTGATTTTTCCATTTTATGCCTTGCAACAGAAAACATCTTTTTGATGTTTTCTGAAATTTTCAATACTGAATGATCACAATATTATTTAACCAGTACAAAACTTTATAATTTAATTTATTTTATACTAATATACATAGTTGTATAATTACTTGTTACGAACTAACAAATGCATTTTTTTATTGTTATATTTTTAGTTTTTGTAATAGAAAGATGGGTTAAAAGAAGAAAATATGCTAGGTTGCCAAACTTTATTGACACCCCTTAAATACTTGTATAATTTTATTTTATTAATTTTGTTATTTTTGCTATTTACTTCATAACTTTTTATTACTTAATAAATCTAATTTATATATTTTTAATTAATCGCTTATGATTTTGAACTAATAAAGTCTAAATTTATTATTTAATAAAATTAAAAAATAAAAATTATGCTTTTCAAAAAAATATAAATTATACTTGTAAATTTTTAAAATTTTAATAAAAGATAACTAAAAATAAAATCACTATACTTTGGTAGAGTGGCTATCACCATTGAAGAATTTAAGAAGTATGAGATTTTGGATTCGAACCCCACAAACAACAAAATTAGCAAAAATGTCACCTTATTTCTAATGAAAATGAAAATAAAACAATTTTTAAAATTCAATTTCATACTCTAAAATTGTCAATTTTAAGTATATATCAAGTTATACATGAATTAACTCAAATTTGTGATTGAACTAAAAGATTTTGAACTTTATTGATTAGTTTCAAATTTATATTTGTTGTTTCTAATTTAATTTATAAAATTTTTCATGTCATTTGGAATATTTTTAACGATAAAATTCAAATATATCAATAATTTTTTTTAAAAAAAATCAGAAATTAGAAAACTAAATAAACATGAGCATTTTTTTGTTTTTCTATTTTCTATTTGGAAAATGAAAAATTGAAAAAATTGGAACTGAAAATAGAAAATAAAAACAGTTTTCTGAAACTAAATATGCCCTAAGGGTCTGTTTGGTTGTGGAAAACTGGACCAGCTTTCTAGAAAAATTTTCAAGGAAAACTGAAAAATGAAATTTGCTGTTTGGTTGCAAAATTTTTCAGTATGGAAAATTGGAAAACAGTTTTCAGAATTTTCTATTTTATACCTTAACTCTGAAAACAGCTTTGTGATGTTTTCTGAAATTTTCCAATACTGAATAACACGCAAGTTTTATGTAAGTACCACAATACTCTATTATTTAATTTATTTTTTTACTAATGTATATAGTTATGTAGTAAATTGTTAATAAATAAGCAAATAATTATTTTTATTAATATACTCTTGGTTTATTTATTTAGTAATTTTTCTTATTTACATATAACTTTTTATTGAGTATTTAGTCTACTTAATTTGATTGGCTTATATTTTTTAATTGATAAAATTTTAAATTAATAATTATTATTTAAAAAGTAAAAATTGTTCGTTAATTATATGTGAATATTCTTTATGCTTTCGATTCATCATTTAGGAAATCAAAAATTGTAAAATTTGATCAAAAAGATCACTAAAACATGAAAATTAAATAACAAATAAAGATTTTTTCATAAATGTAGACAAATTAAATAAAACTATAAATTGGTAAATTTGAAGCATATTCATCATAAAAAAATGCACAATTTGAAGCATATTCATCATTTTCAAACTAATAACAAGATGCACATGAATCAACTTATATATATAATTGAATTAAAATATTTTTTACTTTATCATTTTTTAGTTTAAAATTAATATTTATCATTTTTAATTGTATTTTAATATTTTTTTGTTTTTCTAATGTTTTTAACAAGTAAAGTATATTATTCAATTTCTTTAGAAAATAAAAAAATTGGATTATTAAACAAAAATGAACATGTTTTCTATTTTTCAGTTTTCTATTTAGAAAACTTAAAACTTTAAAATTTGAAAAATGAAAAGAAAATTGGAAATGAAAAATGAAAACAGTTTTCTGAAACCAAACCGACCTTGACATTTTTAAATAAACTTCAATAACTGAAAACTTGTATAAATATATTGCATATTATGTTTGAAAAATAATATTTGAATATGAATATTCAACATTATACAACTCTTTTTAATGGGAAAAGATTTATTATCTCATCAACTAGTTTAAAATGAGTATTTATCATCTTGAATTTTTAACATGTCAAAAGTTTTCATGAATTTATTTAAAAATGCATCAGTTTGTTTCCTCAATATCACATGTCATATTTTATTTTTTACTCTCCAACCAGAAACATGAATTGATAAAATGATGCATTTTAAATAAATTCATGAAATGTATAATACATTTGAAAATTTAAAATAACTAAGTTCAGAAAATCATAAATGAACTAGTCCGCAAAGATTTTGTTACAATACCCTTATTGTGGAATAATTTTTGCAAAGTCCAGCTGATGTCTATCCATTCTATTGTATTATTAATTGATTATTATGCTGCCTGCAGACCACCTACGTGTTTTCTTTTTCACTTTTAAATAATTAATCGATCTAATTATTGTTTAATTAAATCTAAACAGTAAACAAACTTGAGCAAATAGTTAATGTATCCATTTTTTTGCTTTTTATCAATACTCTTTAAAACGAAATTAATAAATTCCAGTCCATAAACTAAAAAATGTAATGAAACTAAATAGCAAAAAGAAGAAAAAACAATGAAAACAAATTTAAATAATACATACAAGCATTATTGGAACGAAGATAAATGAGATGTACAAATTCATGATTATTGATGTATAAAATTTACATCCCAGATAACATTACAATAACTAAAGCAGTCCACTATCAGACTCTCTAACGAGAAAGAAAATAAAAGAAGGAATTTCTTAATTAATTAAGATTCATAAAAAGAAGCAAAATCCTTGAAGAACAAGAAGGAAATAGCCAGAGAAAGGAGTAGAGGAAGAAGAAAGATAACTCTTTTAGGATTCTCAACAACAAAAACTCCATTCGTATCATTATTAATATTATGATGAGAAGAAGAAGAAGTTTCAAAATCTTCAAATATAGTCTCGAGTCTTGGATTACAGCTTGAGCATCTTCTATAAGATGTGAAAACAATCGGTGCTACTTCCCCATAATTTTGCACATATCTCACCATTTTTAATTGGAAGCCAAACTTTTCAGAAAAAAATTTTGGCTTTCAATTTTGAGATGGGGTTTTCTTCTCTTTTGCTAGAAATGGAGGCAATGATGGCTGCTGTGGTTATTACAATAAAATCTCTTGGGGAGAAGGAGAGCATTTATATAAAGATGAAACGAAAAGCTGTTTAATTTTGCTAAATTAAGGCAATATGGGACGGAAATTGAGGGGTTGGTGGCTTTTTGTTTTTTATTAATCTTTATTTAATATTTTTACTTTTAAAAGTACAGCTGTCGCAACAGAGCTTTGACTTGGTCTTTTTTTTCTATTTAAGTCACTTTAGTCACTTTGCTAAAATTTGGTCCAATTCGGAGTTGTTTTTTGTAGATGAGTTGTTAGATAATTATTTGCGAGTTTATTAATTTACTGGAAATAAAGTTACTTGAATTGTCCGATTGAAAAGTCTTCTTGAGACAACAAGAAGTCTTTCGTTTCATGGGAAGTTAAATATTGTTGCAATTTGGGAAGTCGAATCAACTCTACTTTGCATATTTTTCTTTTCAATGAAAAATTTAATAAATGGTATAATCAAGGTAAACAATCAAATCTCCAAATTGTACAATTGTTTAGTGAAGTCATACCATGGTTTAACAGTTCATTCTTGATTTCCAGGGCAAAACTAGTAGTAGTAAAATAAATAAAGATACAGAGGCAGTAATAGTTTTATTGTTTCCTCAGTTAAAAGAATGCCATTTAATGTCTATCAAAAAATATAAAGGTCTTTGAAAACAAAAGAATGCCATTTAATGATCAGTCTTGAACCAATGTTAGTTTACTGGAATATTTTCAGCCATCATTATTACATGAACAGGCTAGTTGATCGTACCATTAAGTACTGTGGTATAAGAGCAATCCATCCCTCTCCAAACACTAGACCCATTTTAAAATACCTTGAAGTAAAGTATCACCTTTTCAACTGGAAATTCCTTTCTTGTTCCAGGATAAGTAGGCTGTGTCTCCATACGGCCTGCAAAAAGCAATGATATCGGCTAATTGATCATAAAATTTCAGTCATGGACTTGGAAGTTGTGTTTGTTATATATAAACCTGGGGTTTTTAACATGAAGCAGTAAGAAAACAGTGGAGAGGAGAATGGCAGAGGTTCCCACAAAGAGGTAAGCAATGCCAAGAAAGTCATTCCTTCCACCCAACCAGCTTGATGTTGAGATAACTAATTTCTTTTTCCCTCCAAAACTGTATGTATTGTAGTTGTTCATCAGCTGGACAGTTATGACATCAGCAGCTTCCAAATCCTGTTCAATTTTCCCATACAGCTTCCGGAAACTAGGAAGGGCAGCAGTCCGCATCCATACTATAAGATCCTCTTGATCACTTAGCTAACCAACCAACAACACAAAAGTCAACGAAACTAAAAGAAGAAGAAAAGAGCAAATGATAGAGCGGTTAGATCTTATAGGAACACGAAACATGTCAAAATTGTGGGAGTAGTTACAGGGACATTTGGATCGAGACTTCCACCACCAATCAAGGTTCCATTCTGGAAATTGAAAGGGTACACATCTTTGCCAAACTTGTGGTTTCGATCACTCTCCCATGCAATGTTCTTCCTGTTGACCGTCAATTCTGCTGCCCCGCGGACAAACGTGTAAGTGTCATTGAACAGACTCCATGCAATTAACCCGCAGGGGACAATGGGGAGACCATGGTTGGACTGCTCAGGTTTACATGCACTGGTCTCATTATACTGGAGTCCATTTAAGAGCTGCTGATCACTTCTACTTTTGACATACCTGCAGATCAGTCACCAGCTACTGATGTGGATGATGAATAAATTTTTAACATAGAAAATTTCGGATACCGAGCCAGAAATGTAACAAGTGATGTTTTAAGAGGACCTCTTTAAGAAAAGGCAACTTAAGACCATTCTCCGACAAAAATATCGAGCATCCTAGCAAATTTTTCTTAAATGGGTAATTCACTAAAGACTACCAGCTTACAACTCACCACTAACAAAATATTTCGTGCAAATAAATCAGTGCATCCATGAAACAAAAGTCCCAACCAGTACACAGCAAAACACATAATTTTTTAATTTTTGCAATGAAGCCATTATCTCACTGCATGAAAGATAATTAAGGAAAAGATTTCACCTCCGGTGATTTTGATAGTAGTTGTCCAGCTGGTAATATATATAAATTGGAGCTTTCATATGCTTGTTCACCTGTGATGCAAATATAGAAAAGATTCACTACACACAAACAATAACCAGGAAATTCATCCATAAACCAGAGAAAAGTTAAACTGTAACACAAAAAAAAGAAAATAAATCAAATATAAGTTGTGGACAAGATGACTTTTTTGGAGAAGCACAAAATAGAAAAGGAACTAAGACATATTAATTACTCCCTCTGTCTACAAAATATTATCGTTTTAGAGGGATTTTGATGTCTCTTTTTTATTGTCATTTTGTATTTCCAATGTGTTTTTTCTCTAAGTTTTCCATTCTTACCCCTATTACTTTGTTCAACTTTCAAGATAACCATATTTTAATCTCCAATAACAAGATGAGAAGACTATAGGAATCAATATTTAAACATATTAATGAAGTCTTGAAAATAGAGTAGGACATTTATGAAAGGGTAAGTTAGTAAATCATCTCATTCGGTTTATTGTTATCTTAAAAAGTGTGAATTAGTTAAAACGACAATATTTAGTAGATGGAGAGAGTACTAATAAATCGATGTTACAACTTATAATGTTTGAATAACTGTTTAGAAGGCAAGCAGATATTATCCATATAATACATTCCAATCATCAAATGAATAAAGATCTCCTACAAGTACTGCAGAAAACAACGTCCTTTTGAGCAACAGCTATCCCCTGATGACATGTATATTAAGGTTTCAGGGGTCTTTGTGAGCCCTTGTTTTCTGTTATTGTGAGGAGCTAATATAATAACTACAGGGAATCGCAAAAGTAAAGGATCCAAAATCAATTTTCATAGAACTTTAACTTCATGACAGAGCTATGCCTTGTCAAAAACCCATGAACGTACTCTTATTTGACAATAAATAGAATTCACTTCAGTTAAACAGACATTTTAAAATGGTTGAATGCAGCATCTTTGAAAATGTGTAGCATGCAGTGTAGATCTCTGCCTCAGCTCTTTCAGATCAAAACAAGGCCAAACAAAAGAAATAAAGGTAGGCTACGGTTGGCAAGGATGATCTGCATTCTTCACTAGGATGCCTCTGATCACATTACTTAATCTTGGTTCAGCATCCAAAATGATAGCATCAGAGAAGGGAGTGATTGTATGTATTAGGTAACATCTTAAAACAAGGAGAGACATTTATAGTTAATATCAATAATATGAATTCTTTCTCTTATTTATCATATGACATATGGCATTGCCATATAATTTGCAAAGATCTCCACTTGCTCGAGAAAGGAAAGCAAGAAAGCATAAGCGCTCGCTTAATAACTGCAAAATGGAACCTTGAAAGCCGTTGGACAATCACAATAAACTATAAATTCATTCAAACAAAAGCTCTGTTTTAAAAGGCGGTCAAGGCGGCGCCTAGCCGGTGTTTTTTTGGAACACTGCCCCGATTTATATAATCGGGCGGTCAAGGCGCAAAGTGTTGCCAAAACTCAGAAAAGTGTTGCCAAAGCCTAGAAAAGTGTCGCAAATGCCCAGAAAAATGTTGTTACATGAATTTTTAATTTTATTATATAAAAATTTATGTGTTAGTTAAATTTATTATTTTAATTCATTAATAAATATTAAATATTTTAAAAAACTAAGCCGCCTAGTCCCCGCCCAGGTCCCGATTAATCCTCGGTTAATCCCCGCCTAAACCCCCGGAGGTTCTAGCCACCCGACTAGCGCCTATTAAAACATTGTACAAAAGTACAAAGGAAGGCAATAGTCAGATAAATATTGAGTAAACAGATTTTTAATGATTTCATACATCTTGTAAGATAAAATTCTGGAAGCTTAGCTCAATAAAGGCTACAAGAATAAGCAAGAGAAATATATAACCTTCAAATAGCGAGTGCAATTTTTAGGAACTGAACTATCCTTGATATATGACACCTTGTTTCCTTTAAATGCCTCAGGTACACAATCTGCATCATATCTGTCCATGATTTCAATAACCTACAAAGCAAGCATCAATTAACTTTAGTGACTCCACTTCAAAAGAAACTAGATACGAAAAGCTAAATACAAATATTAATGCAATTAGACAGGCATTTACACTACGAGAAGTTTGAAGAGTGATTAGCCCAATAGGAAGGAAAATAAAACCAATCAACAAAAATGTGGTAATAACCTGCAAAGGAGAATTATTTCCAAGGAGAACGTCAACATAAGAAAATAGCATCAATAAAGGAAATACTCGAACATCAGCACAATTACGTGCACCTACCCATGATGGTGTCAGGACAGGTTTACAGGCCGGAAGACTTTGCTGTCTAAACTGATAGAGAGCTACCAACATCACAAAACACCAAAAGTTATCAAGAAAAACGAAGTAAAAAAGGATATAAAAAATTGCTACTAATTAGATGCCTTTGAATCATAAAAGGTGTGACTACAAAGAGAGCAAATTCTCAACTCTTAGTCTACTTGAGAGGTAAAGATGTGATGCTCCAAGCCTACCTCTCAATATTGTATGCATTCTGTGCCTAGCAACATATTGAACTTATATTGCAAAAAAGGAAAAGAAAAACCACTGACAGGGGAAGTAAGACCTGGAAAGAGACAGAATTTTCTAAAGTATGAACCATGCTGGAACAGTTCATAAGTATGCAGAAGTAGAGCAAGATAAGTTTCTTTTATGTACTTGTTGATACTTTGTTGGAGGAGAACAGAATATAATAGCTAAAGTGCATAGTGGAGTTAGAATCGTGGTCAGTATTTTTCTTTCCAAAATGAACTAAGAAAAATAAGAACGCTAATGAAAACAACAAAAGCAAATCGAAATTATATGGGAAAGTTTTAAGATGAAAATTTGGAAACATATCAGCACAAAAGGTTATGCTCATAATAGTTGCAACTCAAAAGAAAACAAAGAGCAGATAAAAAATAATCCATGCGTAAGAAGAGCTATAGGTTTGAGGGCCCCAGATATTTCTTTCATATGTAAGCCTGAACCAAGTGATACAGAAGAAAATAGTCCCCATAATTGAATACGGCTTAATTCTATATTAAAATTTAGCTGAGTTAAATATACAATTAAATAGATTTTCTGAATACTGTAACTTTTGAGTCTGAATCCCGGTATTGATCTATGCTACCAAAATTCGTTGATTCAGTAGGAAGACAAAATGGAACAGCAGAAACAAGGAAAATGGATACTAGCACCAACACACACATATATAACCAATTATATAAAAAAATATATAGAAATAAAATCATGGTAAGAATAATCACCATTAGATCCCCTGGACTGTATTGGAATTGTTCGAACTACTGTTGACTCCGAGGCACTTACCTCATCCACATCCATGACCCAGAACTTCAGAATTACCGCTACAATTTGAGAGATAACCCCAACTTCCAACAATAATTAGAAGACGAGCTCACAAGCTGCAATAGTGTTCCATTAAAACATGTCATATGCATTCTTTCCAAACTAACCAAAATTTAAGAGTTCAAGTAACAAAGTTGCATCCGGAATCCTTATGGAATAAGGGGAATAAGGGATTTCATTTATTTTTCAATCCTATATTTCACAATCATAGAACAAGTTCATAGCAATTTGGAAAAAAAAGTGATTGGATAAAATCTAAAGTACTTGATCCAAAACTCCAACAATTCAATATAATAAATCCACGCGTACCTGAACTGAAGTCTGGGTGATATTTTCGTAGTCCAAAATAGATAGTTATTCGCATAGTTCTTAACCACAAAGATTCAAAATTTTAAATTCTACTACTTCGCACTTCTTTGTAATACTCAACGGAAGAAACAATTTTGAAATAAAACACACCCCGAATAATTAATCACGTTTATAGAATAGAACACCAACTGTCTAAAAATCACAAGAGGATAACTCCAAGTAAATAAAACACAGACAAACAATAAACGATTGCAAAATTCAAACAAAAAAACCCTAGGTACCATCAACATTACTACATTTTCTGGAGAGGTAAACAAAGAAAGCGAATAAGTACCTACTCCGTCAATAAAATAGCGTGCGAAGGTGGAAAGAAAATCAAGCGAACGAAGCAGAAGAAGAGCGAAGATAAAGCTGAAATCCAAAAAAATAAAAGTGAAAAAAAGAAGGCGGAATAGATGAAGAAATTGACGAGGGAGTACGAAGAAAGAAGACGAAGAAGCAGTACAAAGGCAAGAATTGCTTGGAGCCAGAAATTTGGTATCTGTGAATTGTAGTAAGTATAATTTTTTATATTTGCTCATGGGGCCACTGACCATTAGCTCATAGCCACACTTTTCAGTTGGTAGCCAACTAAATTTCGTCCCCAAATACAACAGTAAATATAATTAAATAAACAAAAACAATATTACATAATTAATATATTCTAAAACTTATTTATGTATAATTAAAATTTGAAACGACATAAGAAAGCGCGCGGCGTTTTGGTACCCTCCCAACTTCGACAACGAATCTCCTAAAACTACCACCAATCCGCCCCGCCGCCGCCGCTCTCGCGATGAGTCTCATAGAAGGCTCTTACGAGAAATTTATATAGAGTTTCAAGCTTAAACCTTCGAAACACAGTGATTCTCTGATACAGGGAAAAATAAATCCATTCCATTTTGTTAATTGCTTGTTGTTTTAGTTTACAAAGTATTCTAGAAATTATAGTAAATTAATTATATAAGCCTAAGTTAATGTAATTCAGTTACGAATCTTGCAAAATGAAAGTTACTCTCTCTCTTAAGATTTCTATTTCTCTTTCCCTCCCCAATTCTGTTATTTTTCTGTTCTGCTTTGCAAATGCCTATGTTTTGGTTACTAGTTCCGATCAACATTCCGATTAGATTCCGATCGTCGGAGTTTTTCCCGCATCAATTGGTATGAGAGCGGTCGCCCCTCGGAGTCGGTTTCCACGTGAAAGAATCCATGGACGAGTTCGTGGCTGAGTTTTGAAGGATTCAGGCTAGGTTCATGGATGATTTTCGAAAAATGCAAGAAGAAAATAGGAAACAACAGGAGATTACTATTGCCGAATTTCAGTTAAAGCTCGAATCTGCCATTGGAAAAGCCTTCTCTCTCAATCTCGAATGAATTTTGCTGATAAGGCTAAACCATTAGTCGTAGAGACTACCAGATTTCAAATCGGAGTTGAAGCCGGAGTTAGAAAGTGATCCTGAAGTTGCCAAATCTGAATATCAATTGGCTACTGATGAGGTAGAGCCATTAGTTGTAGAGACTCTTCCAAAGTTCAAATCAAGAATCAAGCCAGAGTTTGAGAGCAATATAGATTCCGGATCTGCAAATCAAATTGCTACTGGATTCAAGGTCATCATCCTGGATCTTGCGCAGATTTCAAAGGACCTGTGTATGAATATGCGATTTTTCCTGAAATCCATCAAAGGCCTCCATTATCAATGGTCTGGTTAGCAGCTCTACATTTATTCAATAGAGATCGAGAATGGCACCAGTCCTCTATTAAGATTAGAGGAATTTCTGCTGAGCCTCCATGAAAACCCCCTTGGGAAGATTATACCCTAACAACTGATTCGCTACAGGTATACCTAGACATCTCTAATGCTTATGTAGTTCCTTTTGCTGAATCTGAGGTGTATGTGACATTTAATAATGTGAGAGGTGGAGTAAATGAACAATTGAAGGATGATGGAATTGTTAATATGGATTTTGGATTCAACTTCAATTTGATTAGCTGTTTTGAGTTGAACGGAAAGAATGTTAATGGAATTTTAAAGAAGAGAGATTATGTTGAGCTAATTTTCAATGAGAATGAGGATTTAACTATAGCTCACAAGCTGTTTGATGAAATGCCAGAGAGGAATATAAAGGAGAAGAATGCACTGATATTTGATCTCATTGGAGTTAATTATAATGTTTATCCTTTGAATATTGAAGAGGGACTATTTGAACTTAAGACCACTGCTAGTGATACTCATCCATCATTTATTGCTCCAGCCATTATTGAGATTTTTCCCTTGAATGATGGTGTTGATTCTTACTTCACTATTACTCGAGTTAGATTTGAAGAGCTTAAAATGGACCTGTTTAAAGGAAGAATAAAACAAGTGGAGAAGTTCTTGAAGGATAGAAGCAGTCATCTGGAAATTAGATTTTCAAGAACATTTCTTAAAGAAAGTTCGGTAGAGATTCTTCACAATCGAGAATCCATTGTTCAACCTGCTATGGATTGCATTAAAAAGACTCTAAAAATAATGGAAGTAGCCGAAGGAATCTTGAGGGCTGATGATGTTAGAAGATGCGCACTAGATTGGGAAGCATTGAAGAAGGGAATCGGTTTAAGGCTAGACAGGAGCAGGAATTTGAAGGAGGTATCAAATCTATTTGATAAGATGGTTGTTGCTTCTGATAGCAAGGTGTATTTGGTTCAAAATAATGTTGTTAGGTCCTTAAACGTTGATGTTGAGATCGAGCTTCTACCTATTCTAGCAGTGGAAATCCAGCTTCTGATCAAGGGAGGTACCAAGTTCAATATTCAATTTGATAAAGAACCTGAGATGGAGCTTGATGGAGGCTACTTGTTGCTGTTTCACTTTGATGGAGGCTACTTGTTCAATGAAAACTCACCAAAGAGGACTCTTAATTTCGTCCATGACCATCAAGCTGTCACCATCACCACTGAGTTTGAACAAATTGTTGTTATTTTAATGGTTTTTCATAGGAAGATGATAGATAGTGGTTGATGGAACCTTGCGGAATTAAGGGTGGTGGATTGATGCAGGGAAAAATAAGTCCACTCCATTTTGTTAATTGCTTGATGTTTTTGTTTACAAAGTATTCTAGAAATTAGAGTAAATTGACTATATAAGCCTAAGGTGATGTAATTCAGTTACGAATCTTACAAAATTAAAGTTTCTCTCTCTTAAGATTTCTGTTTCTCGTTCCCTCCCTAATTCTGTTATTTTTCTTTTCTACTTTGCAAATGCCTCTGCTTTGGTTACTAGTTCCGATCAACGTTCTGATTAGATTTTGATCGCCGGAGTTTTCCCGCATCATTCTCAGCATACTCTAACCCTAACTCAGCTCTTCTCCTACTCTTACCACCTCGCCCCGATCACCTCCGCCGCTGCCGCTGGCTCAATCGCCGCATCCGGCTCTTCCGATGACACCATTCACGTCTACGACATCTCCTCAGCTTCCACCCTCGGCACACTCCACCATCACGATTCCTCCATCACCTCCCTCGCTTTCTTCACGCCTCCCTCCCTTTCATTCCCCCGCAATCTAATCTCTGCCTCCGCCGACGGATCCGACTGCATCTTTGACGCCGATCCTTGTGTCCACCTGAAAACCATAAAGGCTCACAGGAAAGGAGTTACGACTTGTCCGTACATCCGTCCGGTAAATTGGCTCTTCCTGTGGGAAGAGACGAGTGTTTAGCAATGTTGAGTTTGGTAAGGGGAAGACGGAGTTTCTGTTGTAGACTTGGGAAGGAAGCTTGTTTAGCCAAATTCGATCCGAGTGGAGACAAGTTTCACATGGTAACAGAAGAAAAGTTTGAAGATGCCAAATTGGTGTGACGGAGCTTAAATGCCCCAAACGCGTTCTTTGTGCTGCGCCTGGAGAGGTTAGCTTTGCCTTTGATTGGTTTTTATAGCTTAACATTATTTTATTGATCTGTCTCTCACTCACCTTTGAAACTGTGTTGTATATAATATGTTACAGAATGGCATACTGTATACTGGTGGGGAGGACCGGAATATCACAGCATGGGATACAAAGCGTGGTAAAGTTGCACACTTTTTCAGTCTTGAGCCAAGTGTTATTTTTAAAAATAAAGTTTGCGCTAAGAAATTGTCACTTTATTTCATGAAAATGAAGTGATTTTCCTTCACGTATTAGTCTTTCATCTTATCCTTGCTTGATTCATACATTTTTTTGGGAAAACAAAAGGATGTCAGTAATCTGCAGATCAGAAAGAAAACAGTAGCAGATCTGGGTAATGGCTGATACTTTTTGCCAGAAGCCCAATCCGTTGTGGTGTACTATAGTTGAAGAGCCATTGACAGTAATTACATGTTTGGGTTATTTTAGTTTTAACTTGCCGTGAACAATTTGATTGCTAGTATTATTTATGTAGTATACAATTTCAGATAAACCTCATCTCATCTAAGATATCTGAGATGCTGATTTATATGAACCACAGATTACTTCTGCTTTCATCTAAATGCCCGCTTCAGTTGGAAAACGAAAAGATGTTATTAATCTTGCATATCAGAAAATCCTATTTGGTTTTAATTTGCCTGTTTTTCATGCAGCTAGTAAAATGATGAAGCATATTTCAAAAGAGAAGCTGAGAACAGCAGATTCGTTACCTATGAGGTCATGAAAATCAAAACTTGGCTTGCTGCTTATGTTGGGTCCATTTGATCCAGCATATCAGTTTTGACACACGAATGAAAATCTTTTGTTCAGCTATTTAGGCTAGAATTACTTTTTTTTTCAAATTTGACCTGTTATGAAAATTTTGTTGTGAAGAATAAAATCTTGATTCCGTTTCTATTCGAAAACAGTAAAAGAAATCTGTTTTAATACCCATTTCATAATATTTATATTGCTATTATTTTATTCCAAGGTTACTTTTATTACAAAGTATATTTTGCCCTTTTATGATTATTAAATTAGGATAAATTCTATGGTTATTTTGGCTGGTTAAATAGAAGTTACTTTATCAAAATTAAAATCACTATGAAAATTTATCTAATATACAAAGCCATCCTTAAAAAAACTTATATTTTCGGTGTTTATGCATCATTCTAATCATGCTTATAATGAGTTTTGTCCAGGCCTTAGGCCACTTGGGCCTTTACCCGCCCCATTCATACACTCTTTTCTTCGCTTTTTTTATTTTTAAAACCATCACTTATAAATATGTTTAAATTAATACCTTTTCAAATTGACAACATTTGGAAACCATTGAATTTTCAATATGTTGGTAGCAAAAAAAAAAGGTTTAGCATATCTTGTACCCATTTCGGTGTCCCTTTCCTATTCCACATTCATATTCATGTGATTATTTTCACATATATTAATATTTTTCATTTTCTCTCTAATGTATTTTCATTTTCCCTTTCATGTAAAACAATCAAGTTTCATAATTTAAATGGAAAATAAGGAGTGAGACACCGAAAGGAGGACAAAAGATTCTATTTCAAAAAAATGTTGTTTCATTAAGAAAAATTTAAAATAAATGCATACTTATAATACTCATCTTTTGCATTAATAATTGAATATCTTATCCATTTATTGTTTTCCACTTGATATAAAAATTAAGTATATACAAAATAGAATTAAAAAATCATTTTAAATTTTATGATGACTTAGTTAAAAATATTTTCATTACCTTGTCATCTATCACTATTGAATCACATCAATAATATGATTTAAAGCAAAATTCACTTTCTTACGAAAACAAAGTAACCGCATATTTTTTTATAGTTACACAATTTATTAGGCTTGTAATTTAAAAGTGGACAAAGGATTAGCTTTTAATACATATTTAATTATTTGCGGGCCATATTAGCCCGGCCTTGTTTTGTTCAAATATTTACTGCTTCTGACACAATAAATGACTAATGTATATGTTTAGGTAGATTCTATACAAATTATCCATTACTTTAATTTTCATCACAGTTGGATCAATGATGTGAAAATTGATCTAGCATAATAAGAGGAAAAATAAGGTTTATTTTGTTAAAAACAAAGTTACCATAGCTTACACTATATGTTTACGAGTAACCCTATAACATGAACCATGATGATATCATGGTTTCAACTTGGTAAATGGATCAATACTTTAGTAACTTAATAATAAAAATCGAATGATACCTTGAATTTTTAAAAGTTTCAGTCAATCTTTTGAATTTGATAAAAATATTTTAGTTTCTCCTATTAATACCATGTGTTTACTTTTTGTTGGAAATAAAAATTAAAAAAATGAAGTATATTAAAAGTTAAACCAACCAAATTTTGATACGTGATGTTGAGAGGGTTATGTGGTTCGCTTCTACCAAGTTGAAAAGGGTATTGGGTTCATTTGAAAATTATGAATGATAATTATTAAGGGATAAATGCAATTTATGTTTCAAATTTCAAGCATAAAAGTGCCTACATATTTAACAAATTAACTGGGATGTTAGAATAAAAATTGATTCCCTTTGACTCATATCATGTCAGAGAAATCAATTTGAGAAGCAATTTTGAAATCGACAATGAAAAAATATAGAGAAATAATGGAGATAAAGTGTCATTACAACCAGAAAATAAGAATTAAAAAAGCATTGAATAATAGGCGAGTGAGACACTGAACATGGAAGAAGAAATGTGGAAAATGGAGCAGCAGAGTTGGCCGTACAATTTTAATTTTATACGGATCTTACTCATCGTAATAGTTTCATCGACATAACCCACTCCTCAATTACTTCCTTCAATGGGTCAAAATCAAAACCACCCTTCTCCTCAACATCCCTCTGCCGCCGATCTACCAATTTCATCCAATCCCCCTCCACAACCTCCGTCTGCTCCATTTGATCCCAGTAGAAGTGATTACATTCTCTCTTTATCCTCTATTGTTCATCGTTTTTATGCTTTTAGGGTTTTCGTTACTATGTTCCACTTCGTTCATTAAATTATGTTCTATCGAATTTGCGCTGATTATGGTCAAATATTTTAACTCGCAGTTAAAGATTCCCAATATTACAACTTATCATGTTGATATTAGAATTTTTAATTTTAATTTTTCAGTGGATGGGATGGGAAAATTTAGCTTAATTATTTGTGTCGGTAGATTTCAAGGTATTATTTGTATCTGACTATTGGCGTTGTGTTTGTTATGTTGAAAAAGTGATTGGTATCATCAAGAGGAAGGCTTTGATAAAGAATTTGGCTGCTGTTTACCACGCGGAGTGCCTTGCATACTGTCAGCAACTCTTGAAGCTACAAAAGAACGTGGAAGAGGTATACAGTTTGATGCCTTGTCTTGTTGCTTTTTCTTGAGTTACCCATTCATTTGAACTGCATATTTTTTTCCTTTAGAAGATCAATCAAAGGTTGAGAATTTCTCTTAGATTGGCGTTACCAGTACAATAGCATAACTATTGGAAATAATAGCAGTAGACAATATCTTGATTCCCTTTCTAAGATAAAGGAAGAAAGTGAACATAAAAACTGCAGCGGTTTCATTGAGGAATGTGTCAATCTTGTTTTTGGGTTTTGCATAGTGTATATGCTGTTACATGACTGAAGTCTCTTCAAGTTAATGAATTTGTTGTATATAACCTTTGGTGCCTGTATAATAGGAAGTAAAAGGCCATGCCATTTGGTTTTGGTAGATGCTATTGATGATGATTAGTGCCTTGTTCTATTTTGAACTACCATGGCTGTTGAGAGAGTTGTTTTATTCTAATCATTTGGGTTATCTACATTTGTATGGAATGGTCGGCGTTGGTCGCTGCACTTACTCTATCTATCTATCTATCTATCAATTCTGACCTCTGCTATGTTTGCAGCCATTTGCGGATGGCAAAACTCCCGATGATTCAAGGAAAGGGCCAATGAGGCCCCCTAAGCGAATGAAGAAGACCCGATAAGCAGCATACAGTGAGATCTTCATTCTTAATCTCGTAATGCATATAATATAATGCAAGTATGTGGCACGTTCAAAATCTAGTGGTATTCTTGGAAGCAGAGTCTTAACTCAAAATCTAGTGTTATTCTTGGAAGCAGTCTTATATATTGTGATAGTGCAGTGGTTATTTCCTGTTATTCATCATCTTAAAGTGGAACTTATGTGCCTGTTTGCAGATGTTGGTGATAAATCGTTTCTTGCATCTTTAGATAAAAAAAGGAACCAATGCGAGACAGAAAATGATGTTGCTAGATTTCCCCGGAAAAAAAACCCAGGGATTGAATTATTGTGTAGAGTTGTATTATATTGATGGGGTTAATAGTTTGGAGCAATTTCATTGTACATTATTTTAGCCCAAGTCTCTGTTTTTGTCTTTGTAATGCTACCTGTGTTATTCAATTTTGGATTGTCATGAATCGGTTTTATGTTCTAGTATATTCAGATAGTAAAATTAAGTTTCATGTCCATTTTATAAAATTACTTCAATCTCTATTTAGTTCATAATCCATTGAACAAAAGTTTTGCAGTATAGCAATTAATAAGTCATTTCTTTTGATGAAACAATACAGGCGGAGTATACGCATTTAGAAATAATATATAACAGGGTCAAACCAACTATAGGAAATCCCCGCAAGTGACACCTATCCTGAAAAATGCTATCAACCTTTACTTCAACCATATAAACATGACACTGCTTTGCCAAATGGATTTTTTATTTTTTTTTTCAAAATTTTCAATGCTTGTAAATCTGGCTAATTCTGATTTCAACACCTTTTTTTTCATTGTGTATGAAGTTATAAAATTAGCACAAAATGGGGCGTTTCTAGTTGTCATATTTCTCGAGATTAGTCTTCTACATCTATCTCTGTGGTATGCTGTCGACTCTACAAAAGTAGAAAAAAGTTTCCCAGCCGCAGCTGCAGCAATATGCAGGTTGAGAAGCAGTCACCTATGATTTGAATAACGATGCCCCAACTCTTTGCCACACGTCGGGTGAAGAATTCATGAGCAGTTCAGCAGCGGGCCCCATTTCACGAACAAGATTAACAGATTCCGATAGCCGATTAAGTAGATTTACAAAGCACTTACTTCATTCCTTTGTAACTCCAACTGATAAACAGAATGATAAGCTTCAGTGCATTATGCAAATTACATATTATATAACCTTCATCTCTTAACAATCATGCATGATGCATCCTTGTGAAACATAACTACCGTATCTACTAGTCTGCCATATATTTCAATGGCCACACATGTGAAAATAACAAAGCTTAGGAAAATAAATTACGACGGATCCAAATATAGGGGAATTAGGGATCATATTCTTGCATAATCTAGAAACAATTTTGAGTTTCGTTCTTAAACAGAAAAGTCCAAGCAAGTGTTCATCATCACCATACTTGAGAGTTTGCTACTTACAGTTTGAATCAAGTGCCGAGAAGAGGATTTTGAGTGCAGTTCCTAGACCAAGAACTTGAAGCTTCCCCCAAAGTCTGCACTTCTCACATCCTACACAGTCCATTAATGCACTGCGATCGCCAAAGAATCATGTCATGTCATTGCTTGGGTAGCACGGAAACCGGAACGGAAACGTTTCCGTTTTGAGGAAACGCACATTGGAAATGCCAAATATAATGTGATTTCAGGTTTCCAAAACGGAAACGGAAACTGGAAACGTTAATGTTTAGGAGTTTTCGTGCTTCCTACAAAGTAAAGCTACAGACTACATTATAAGGGCATCATAGTAATCCGGAGCATAACATTACACTTCATAATATTTCTAGAAATAAGATATTAGAACTATCATCATTTGGAGCTAAACATAAGATTCAGCATTTTACTGGAAAGTATTTCAAAATAAATTAAAAGAGGTTGAGAAAAACCTTATGTTTCTAAATTGCCCCTGAATTTTCTGTTTCAGTTCAGGTCCACGTTGACCTTTCCACAACTTAGCTTCATCAAATGGGAGTGGGCATGCTGCTTGTAGTTTTGGATTATAAAGAAGTTCTCTCGTCAAGGTGTCTTCAGATACTCAATGGTGTTACCAGTGTCATATTCAGCCTGTTCCAAATAATCTGTAGCCTAAAAGCATTACAAGATGCCTTATTACTTGAAACAGACTTACAGAAAAGGTAATATCATTTTGATGATACTGATATATTCAAAATAAGCCGCTAGAAAATTATAACATCCACAGGATATTGAAGAAGCATGAATCTATCATTCAATTAATTATATTATAACGCAGCGAATGACATATCCAATAATATTTACCTTCATTACAGCTCGTAAAACAAATAGGAACGTGAAATACAAGTTTCTAACACGATCAGGGTATTTCAAAACCCGATCATACAAACAGCGAAAGATTTTTGCCCCACAAACAGAGAGTGCAAAAAATAGTGAACAGAAACTTCACGTAATATACACACAACTTAATTGACAAAAAATGTTTCCTTTTAATGAGTTTTAAACTGCCCACTCCCATAAAAACATATATTTTTGAAACTGCATACACAATTACACATGCAAAGCAAGTAAAGACTTGAAGAAAATTAAATTAGCAAAAAACTTATATGCTCTTCACAGTTCACTTCACAATGCAAACCAATAGGTTCTGGACAGCTCACTTTCTCTCAGCCAATGAACTACCAGGATTTTTTAATTTGAAATATGAAATGGCTTCATGATTGTAGTTCTCAAGTGACATTTTTTAAACATGAATAAAATTCATACCGAGTTTGTAGATTCATCAAGTAAATAATCAGCTGCTACATGAATTGAAATTGAAGAATGAAGGCCAGATATCATTTTGTACAATAGCTTTTCCTCTTCACACATCTCCCTGGATGGATCTGCGCATCACATTGGAAGTCCACATTACATGGCAGTAATACGAAAATAACTGGAGGAACCAGTAACATGAAATATAAAAATCACAGCACTGTCTAACAAGGATATCAGGATTAGAACTAGAGGAAATCAATGTAATAATAAATAATCTATGGTTGTTCTAGCATAATTTTAAGTATCATCTAGAGCTATGAAAGCACACAATATAAAGGACTAATTTTTATGTCTTCCATCGAGCATCATGAAGGTGTATACAGAACATAAAATAATGGAAGAATCACTAAAACCAAGGCAATCTGACTCATCACGGAAATAATGCTAACATCTATTTCTTGAAATAGTTTTATATACATGTCTTCAGCTGTGTTTGCACTTGATCTTTACGAGCAAAATGAAAACTCAAACCCAAAAAGAGATACTGTACTTGTTCGAGCATACATTTGATTATAGCGCCGTAGCAAAAGAAAAGGACTCCAGTCTGAATCTTTTATTGAAGTGGTGAAAGATATATTAAGCATGCTAAAGTTTGCACACACAAATTACTAAAACCATGGGCGTTCTGACAAATCACAAAAGTTTTGCTAACATTTATTTCTTGGTATCCTTTTTGTTCACTTGTTCAACTATGTCTTTACCTTTTACTTGATCTTTACATACAAAACATGAAAGAAAAAACTATAAACTCGGGGCCATATGGGAGGACATGCATGAACGTGTAGATATTACGGAACTTACATTTTGGGCAGTTTTCAGTGTACACTGCATCCCATATCCTTCTCGCTGAAGGGCCAGTATAACCAGTATAGCGTTCAGGGTTTAACTGAAGATTCACAAATGTAATCTCACCTGAAATAAATAAAGAAATGTAAAGAAATGCTTTATCATTTTCTCAACCAACTTTAGCATTTGTCATTCAGGTCAAGGTATAATATTTAAGCCAAAAATCAAACTATTATCATACTATCAATTAGATGTTATGTAATCATATTTGCTTTGCAGTTGCATAATATGATCAACAAGTACAATACATTATGTAGAACGATGAAAATTCATTACTCAGACATGCTTTATTGCATACTGATCCTAATTCCTAACATGTTTCATTGGGTAGGAAGACAAAAAAATACCATTATCTGTCTCATCATCATTTGTCCAAGGATTATCTGTTTCTGTCCATCCCTTGAATGCCTTACTATCAAGAGTCCAATCAAAAGTAGCCTGGGGTTTCCCTTCTTGACATAGAAGATCATCGGATGAAAGGCCACGGTAAAATGGTGTCCTGAATGTTTCAGGAAACTCACTTTCTGGGCACTCACACACACTCCAATTCCTCAAATGAAACATGCCATCATCAGGCCAGAATGGGCAGTCACACCATAATTTCACCTACCAAACTTTCAAACCAAATGACTTTATACTCAAAGATACTGAATCAAGCCATAACCTGCAAGTTCCATATCATTATACAGTCCGTATATCGAGATGGATTATAAGACCACCTTTGAGTGAACAGGAAATTAATCATGATATACAATGTTATAGACTACGTGTTAATGACCAAGTCAAAGGCTAGAGCGCAGAAATCTGAGTTCAATTTCCATTTCAGGGCATAGGCTGACACATCAAGAATCCAGTATATAAAAAAGATTTAGTAAATTCAAATTGATTTTTTAGCATAGCTGTCAATCAATTAACATACAACACAGTAAGAAACACTTGTTGATATAAACCAAGATGGGGTAGTGGAAGAAAAATAATTATTAGATGTGTGCAAGCAAAATTATAGTTGCAACATAATCCTTAGCCAAAGCAAACTAAGCCTCAGTGGTTGCATTGTAGGAGATTAATTGCTTTCACATCTTAATGTAGTAATGGACTTGCACAAACAGTGCCTGTACTGAAAAATATAACCCTAAAGTATCGGAAAAAAGCGGTTTTCACAAGCTCTTTAAGAGATAAATGCAACACTTCTTGATTGAGACGATCAACTGTCTCATAGTGGCAGCAACAATCCTCCAACATCCCGCTAAACTTCTGCAAAATTAAAAGAACTCAAGATAATATTCAATTTTCCCATCGTTTTAAAACAGAAGCAGCTAAACAGTAGCAAAAGCAGAGACAGTATTCCAATAATTCTAAAACATAAATTAATTTCGTTACCAAAGCAACGATTTCCCCATAAAATCAAACTATCGAATTAAAATTATGTAAAATAAAAAAAGAACGCAAACCTGAGGGCAGCTACAAGACTCCTTGAAGGAAAGTCGAAAAAGATATACACCAGGCATAAAAATAGAAGAGGTGATTAAAGAGAGAATCAGAGCAATGACGGCACCAATTACAACCCATTTCAACCGCTTCCCTTCACTATCATCCTTCTTATTATTATTCTTCTTCTTCTCAGATTCCACCATTTCGAACTTCCCCTTCACTGTATCGCTTGGTTCAAGGAAAAAACTCGAAATGATAAATAATGACAGGCAGAAATCTCTTGATCTTGGGGAGGAGATCTCCCTGAAAACGAGTAAGAACAGCAATAGTGACTTTGGCTGTGTGAACCGGTAGGGAATCAAGGAGGATTGTGGTTTGAAGTAGACGAAATTACAGTGAATTGTGAATCAAGATTGGGTTGATTGGTCTTTGAAATTGAGAATAATATTGAAAAATTTCATAGAACGGACAAATTCCGCGAAAATCAATGGGTGCAGAGTAGAACAGTTAGCCTGTTTGTTTTGTAACTGAAACCACTTCTATTAAGAAAAGAGAAATGGTGGTTTTTATCCAACCAACTTTCACTTCAATGAAATAATTTTTGAAATCTTTTTATTTAATTAACTCATTCTAATATCTTTTTTAATAAATTAAATTGTTTTAATTACGATTATTGCTTATCCTTTCATTAATATTTATTATGACAGTTTTTTATTTTGTAAGATTCTTCCTTTTCCGCAGATATTGTATTTAAAATGTTTTAATTACAAATGTTTCTTTCTTTTTAATTAATATTTATTATGACAGTCTTTTAATCACAACCATTTCTTCCTTTTTATTAACGTTTATTGTGATTGTTCTTCCTCAATTGAATTCACGTTAATCAATACTTTTTTTCTCGTTAATCATGGTTCTCTGATTCTTTTTTTTACGTCAAATTGTTTCTAAATGAACTATACACATTATACAATCACAACCATACAACAGTAGTCAAACTCATACACATTATCAAAATGAACTATACATATTATACAATCACAGTCATACAACAGTAGCCAAACTCATACACATTATCAAAATGAACTATACACATTATACAATTATAACCATACAATATACATCAAAATAAATTATACTCATTATGCAATTACAACCACATAACAGTAGTCAAATCCATATACATCAAAATGAACTATATGCATTATACGTGTATAACTATACAACAGTAGCCAAACCTATACAGCCATACACAATTTACATTTGAATGCTATGTTCGGGTGGTGTTTCTTGCAGATTGTATGGTCCTCATCTTCTTGTTCAAATCTCTTATAAATGATAAAAAAATGTAAGCTTCAAACGCATGCAATACAATCTACACAAATTGACAATAAATCCATACAATTAATAACTATAAAACTATACAAATACATATACATATACAATTACAACCATATAACAGTAGCCCAACTTATACACATTATCAAAACGAACTATACACATTATACAAACACAACCATACAACAGTAGCCAAATTCATGCACATTTTTAAAAACCGTTTTCATAAACTCTAGATTTAAATTCTGATTAAACATCTTAATCGAACTCTAACTATTTAAACCATACACTTTCTAAAAAATCATATTTAGAATCAAAATCATGGTCCGAATCTCGATTTTTACCACAATCAATGGGAATCCCAACCATATAAACCA